>CAEGAG010045263.1:0-39885 GCA_903067065.1 Brachyrhaphis terrabensis
TGTTTTTATTTAATTTCTAAAAATTGTTTTAGTGATATAATGAAGTGATGTGTGGAAAACTATAGCGGCAGCATTACTGCAGGTAAATGTGAATACTAAACTAAACTAAACTAAACTAAACTAAACTAAACTAAACTAATTTCAGATAAATTATGTCCTGGTGATACATGATGTCCACTTTAATGGGCAGACGATGTATCGTAATTGCAAATTCACAAATGAATCAACCATTGTTATTGATCTCACCAGTTTCTGTTTTTTAGTCAGCCACAGTTGGTTTGAGGTATTCTTTACTTAAACTGTTTGGTCAGTAGGTGGCAGTGTGTAGAATGAGACCAAACAAAGAGACTTTAGAGTCCAATAAGTGACATTAAAAGCAGGTATACTATCCACACTCGTACACACAGAAAACAGCTTCTGAATAGATTTCCACTGCAGCAGAAAAGGATAATAAACAATTTAAACTTACCCAAGTTTCTTCTTGCTGAACTTAAATCAAGTAAAGAAACTAATATTTTGAAGAAGGACAGACTTGTACAAATTGTAGGTCAATAACTGATTGTTTTGAGTTTTCTGTCCTGCTGGGTGTTGGATTTGAGCAGACTTTCTGATGAGCTCCAGCTGTGACGGTGCTGCAGTTGCTGAGATGGAATTCAGCTCTGCTGTTCACACCAAACTCAGGAACAAGTCTGGAGAGTTAGAAGAGGAGGAGGAGAGAAGCCTGGGTGAGGAGGGCAACAAAAACACTATTTTGCAGAGGATAAACAATAAAAGCGAGATTAAAAACAGGAGGGCAGAAAAATATGTTTATTTTAACTTAAATTGTATATTGTAATTCCTGTGAATTGGCTCTTGGATTAAATATATGACTACAATTCACAGTAAAGAGTTAAGAAAACAAATATTAATGGTTACATTACAAAATTTAGTGGAGTGAAACCATAACTTATAGTATAAGTACCTAACCTCCTGGTGTTTTTTGACAGAGTTTTAAAGAGCCAGTCACTTGTGATGTTTTTGGTTTTTTTGCAGTGAATCACAGTCTGAATGTGTTCTCCATCCTTCAGGGATCCAGGCAGGAATGAGCCTGGAGCTAGCCGGAGGAACTTCTTGCTTCTGGGAGAGCCTGATGCAAGGTGAGAAAACAAGTCGCTCACTTTGTGATAAGTGGTCATAAGTACCATAAGTTTCCATTCTGCACTCAAAACTACTGCTGACGGTCTAGAACATTAGGTCTAACTCCTGTGTATAATCTATGAGGTGAGTTGTCAGTTTGAGCCAGAAATCCTGTCAGTTTATTGCTCTACTATTTGACATCATCTCCTGCTGAAAAGGGAATAAAGTACGTGACAGACAACAAGTTCTTCTGGAAAACTGTCAGTTTATACTTTTACCTGATAACTATTGCTGTGCTTTGAAAAAAAATTCAATCTTTCAGCTTTTCACACATTTTTTCACATTCTGGCCACAAACTTCAATTTATGTAATGTCAAAGATGAAGACAAATTAGTACATATTTGTAAGGTAGACACATCTTTCAAGTGTTGTGACAGATTCTGGATTGTAATTAGGCCTGTCAAACACCTGAATATGGCCTGATCTAAACCAGGAGGGTCAAACTCATTTTCATTTCAAGATCATGAATGTCCTTAAAGTGACAGTAGTGGCAGAATGTGTTGATAAAACCACCTGATAACCAATTGTTTATATATTTAGTTTCTTTGCTTTCAGTGAGAACGTCTGAAAATGAAATAATAACTAAAGTATTTTCACACTGATGTAATCTTGAACTATTGGATTTGGGTCACATTTGCCTGCTATGTGAACATATGTCATTGAATATACCATTAATTTAATTGTTTATCAGACATTTCTTGAGAAAAATTAAATACCAATTGGAAAAAATGTAAAGTTAAGCAGAACTGGATTCCACAGCATAACAATGACCAAAATATACCAGTAAAACCACCATGAACTGGCAGAAAATCAAGAAATGTAACTTCTAATTGGGATTATTGCCTGTTCATGAAAGAAACTCTTCAATTAAGTCACAGCTGAAACTTAGGAGTGGAGCAATTTTTGTTTAAATTGATGCCAGAAACTGGTAGATACTTCCAAGTAATGTCTAAATGAAGTTATTTCAGCTAAAGAGTGTAATAGTGCCAATTTGGTTGAAGGTTGTTCTAACTTTTTCTGTTATAAAGCACAGTTTGGTTATGTCTAGTTTTGTTCATTGAGTAAAATAACATTTATTTATGTTATTTAAGTGGATGCTTATTGTATCTAAAAATGAGATCAAACATTGAAATGTAAACATTTCTTAGTAAAGAACCAAATGCTTTCTTAAGTTGCTTTCTGGGATATTAAATACATTAGTGTAATATATTTTGCTCTCATCAAGTTGAAGTTAATTTTCTTGTTGACTTCAATTAAAACATGGTGACATGACAACATATTTGTCCCTTAAGTTTGCTTTTTTGTTTAACTTACATGTTTTAAATCATTAAATTAATTTAAATAATAAATTCACAAATTGCAGTTTTTAAGGGATAATTTAATTTATTAAAAGAAAACGACAATAAAAAAAGAAAACCTAATAACTACCATCAAGCAGCTGGAGGAAAAAAAGAACCTTTTATTTCTCTTCACAGCCACATTTGATATTTTTGGACCATGAATGGGTCATTTAAGGTCATGGAAGAGCATTTCAATCTGAGATGTTCAGACTTTGAATAGGCCACTTCAAAAGCATCATGGTTGAGTTTTTGTGATGTGCTTCAGATCATTTGTCCTGCCGTAAATCCCCAATGAGATTCTACTTAAGGTCACAAGCTGATGGCCGCACATTCTCCTTCTGAATTTTTTGGTGGACAGCAGAATTCGTCAAAAACCGCAAGTCATCCTGATCCTGAAGAAGCAAAGTGGCCCCTTACCACCACACAGAATATAAATCCATTTTAATGGCACGTCATCAAAAATCTTACCTGAACATTAAACGTCTTCCTTCTTTTATTCATGGTTAGAACCTCGGTCTTTCTGTTCAGGCTTCCGCTTTGCTTTGCCTTTTTGCACTGGAAGTTCTCCTCTTTGGAAACTTTGTCATTGTCTAATGAACACTACCACACTGTGCCCTGCTCATGAGCGAGCTGCTGTGAGTCGGCGTGGTGCACCTGCCGTCTGCCAGGCAGCCACAGTGCTGCAGCCAGCCTCTAGGCGCTCCTAGATAACTCCTGTCTGATTAGCTCCTTAGGAGGACATTGTTCCAAAAGCAATTCACTCGACTCCCAGTATTAATTTAGTCCCAAGAGAGAGGCCCATCCATCCTAGGTGGGACGGGCTGCGCTTTGGGCCTGCCCTTCGGCCTGCTAATAGCACGGCACCTCCTGGCCTGTCACTATAAGTGATAGTCTCTGCAAGTTTTCCCTCCTTGTGTGTTTCTCCCATCAGGCATGGCGCCCACATCCCTCCACTTCCCTCGTTGTTTCTCTCCCCCTTTATCAGCTGTGGTTTAGGGCAGGTGTCTCTTCTGTCACTTTCATCACTCACGCTGCTTGAAGAAGGGAAGGCACAGCTCTGAACAAGATGGGAGAAGGGGAATGATTCATTAAAAGCTCGCCTTCAATCTTTAAAGGGAGCAGCAGAGGGTTAAAGCTGGTGAACCTTTGGATGTTTGTGGGAGATGAGAGTGAGGAAACCCACACATTTACTTTTTCACAATTTGACATTTGGAAAATAAATTTGTTTAATGGAAACACGCAAATTTTGAAATAACTTTTGTCTTTTGATCAAAAGTTTTGACGCTGGGATGAGGTCGTTTTTTTGGCCGCACTGAAATTAGTTTAGTTCTCAAAACTTTTTTGGCAAACCATGATTCACATAATCAACAACCGGATGTTGCCACTGCAGCAAACCACAAAGAAGAAGATGACAGGAAGCAGTTGGAGGATCATGACGCAGGATGTTTTTAATGACTTATCCAGTGAACTTATGCAGGGGTCATAGCTGTCCTGTCAAAAAGATTTCCCCACATAAACTTTGAATCTCTGAAGCTCCTCCAGAGTTACCATCTTTTTTGTCTGATTAATGCTTTCGTTGCCACACCTTTTACCGGGGAACTTTGTTAAATACTCTTTCCATTTTCTCATAATGGATTTAAAAGGTGATATGTAAGATTCTTTGAATATTGTTTCTATAACCTAACAGAATTTTTCTTTTCCTTAACTTTATTCTTGACCTTTCTGACATTTCTCTCTGTCTTCATAATGCTCTCCTGTTGACTAATGTTCTCAAACAAACTGCTAAGGCTTTCACAGAACAGTGGTATTTCTTATTAAGTTAATTTAGATGACCTCTGGCAGAAACTGGTTACATTAGACTTTATTTATAGGGGCATCAGATTAAAAGTGCCTATAAACAAATGTTGGTCACACCAAATACCTTTTTCCTCAAAATCCACACAAAAGATAGCAAAAGATATAAGTTTTTATTTTTAATATTTGAAAACTCTGGCTTTTCAAGACAAATTGGAGTTATTTGTTAAATAGTTTCTACCTCACATTTCTAAGCACCCTAGATGCTGGGATGTGATGCCTTTTGCACAGCCAAGAGAGTTTGCATCACTGCATTTAATACTGGAACACTGTGCTCCTTTTAGGAGGGAACAGTCAGGAACAAGTGTTAAACACTGCAGCATAAAATCAGCTGAAAAAAGCTCACACACCTCTGTTCTGATGCCATGAAATAAAAGCATGCCAATTCATTCAGCATCCATGTCAGATATCTTAGCTGTTAAAATACACAAGTTGGTTTGCTAGGGTCAAAGGTGAGTTTGAAATAAAAACATGTGATGTGTAATCATTCTCTTCTAGCACTCTCATGACAGAGTCCTTCCTTCCTTCTCCTGTCCATCAACATCATCATCCAGATGTTCGCCTCAACTCTCGGTGTGTTTTCATATTAAAAATACATCTGCAATATGCTGTCATTAAACCTGAGGGGAGGCATGATGGTATAAATACGAGAAAGCAAAGCAATGCAGCATTTTATCAACTCAAATGTTTCAGGATTTCTTGACAGTTGTGTCAGCTTAGTAGCAAAACTGCCTCAAGGTTAAAGAAGCACTCAGCCCACAGTAGCTTGCGTGACCTCATTATAAAACCTGTGTTTATTGATTCGACTTCATCAAAGCTGCTGCATAATTTATGTCTATTTCAGTGTAGCCTAATTAGAGGACTTTTGTGGATGTTTTAGTGTCAAGATAGCAGACTGACAGATGCTGACGGCAAATTGGTTGAAAAAGTGCTCGTTTCTATACTGTGCATACCTCCATGTCAAAGACTGAGCATCACTCTGGGAAACGCAGTAGCAGTGTTCGGCGTTTGTAGCATATCAGATGCAGCACTGCCATCATGTGGCTGTGCTTCATATGTCCTGGGAAAATTTTTTAGAATACTGTTCAAGGATGTGTGGCGTTTACAGCATGCATGATAACAGAATGAAATCTGCATAAAAACAGATCTGACAACTGAAAGGGGGAAAAAAAACACCACTCAGGTATTTAGATTTAATACCTGAGAATAAAGACACTTTGCAGATAATATCCATGAACTAAACTGAGGTTTCAGATGAGAGAAAAACAGAAAAACTGCAGGGTGATAATATTTTTTCAAAGTCTTCATTGTGATATTAGCATTGACTCTGTCCAGGAACTGGGGAAATAATTTTTTTTTCAGTCTAAATATGCTCATAATAAAAAGGTTTAACCTTTTATTTTATTATATATATGTCTATATATATATATAGATATACTGTATATATATTTTTTTACCTAAATAAGATTATTGGGAAGTGTACATTAAACATACATAACATTAAAGACTTCTTTCCTGATGGCTGAGATTTTGTTCAGCATTGAACTGTTTCTGTGAAAACATTTCAATTGAATTAAGTCAAGTTTATTTATTCACAACAAATGTCATCTCAAATAACTTTACCAAAAAAATAATTTCAAGTTCAGAAATGGTTTGAGACACCAATAAGACAAAATCTCAATCTAGCTGAGCACTAATGTGAACAAGAAACAAGAAAAGACAAGACAAAAAGAAACAAATTCATTGTTTTTTTGTTAAAGCATTCAGATCGTTAATAGGAGGATTCAATTCTCCCCTTCCCTACAGTAATTTGAGCCATGACCTAGATTCAAAGATTTTAAATAAACCTGGGCTTCTTATCAATTACCTTGACAGGAAGACATGTTCAAAAAGTCAACACCTAATGTTGAGTTGTTTCTGTCAGCAAGTTGGTGATTTTTTCAAAGGCGCTGATACTCATGAGGGTGTGAAAGCAGCTGAGTGAGTGTCTCTTTTGTCTACAGTACACATGTGTGTCTGTGCCTTGTTGTGTTTGTGTGATAGAGGGCTGTCGTCAGAGAATCAGCAGGAATCTGTCATCTGCCATGTTAATGCTGTCTTGAAGGCAAATATGAAGATTAACTGAGGAAGTCAGTACAATAATGCCTGAAAAATAGAGCAAAGTCAGTCCTGCCAACTGAGGGAAGGTTGATTATCACTTTGGGAAAATGTTTGGTTGCCTCTCTTGTATGTCTGCTCTGGGCCCTTAAGCTGATTTAGCAACACAAGCATGCTCTCTTCAAAGCATGTCAAGATTTTCCATGCACACTAATGAGGTAAATGGATGGCTTTTGTTTTCCATGCAGTTTTAGCTTCGCCCAAAGTGCTCTCACGACTTTGCACAATACTGCTGCCAAAATAAGCCTTGAGCATTTAATCAAATTTCTAACTCTACAGTCTGATCAATTTATGCTGCAATATTCATCTACCACAGCAGCACTCACATGATCTCATATTCATAGAAACAGCTTGACAAAGGAGAGAGCACCACTGTCTTATCAAAACAATGGCATCTTACAAGATGAAATGCTAGTGTGATTTAAAAATGCGGCTGCTGCCACAGAGAGAGTTGTTTCTGAACATGATTGTACATTCAGAGACCGTAAAGTACCGGCTCTGATCTAATCACAGAATGGAAATGAAACAAATTCTTTCCCTCAGAACCGACAAGTACCAGCAATGTGATGGAAGAATAAAGGCTGCAATTTGAAATGACTTACATCTCAGAATAAAAAGTTGCACTTGTAGACATTAAACATGCATTTGTGAGATGATGTGAGCACCTTCAGGGAATTTAATACAACTTTGATTTCTTTATGCCAAACAATCATTTAGAGCTGGTTTCAACACCTCAGGCCTGTGCTGGAGTGAATATTTACCAGCAACAGAAAAATCTGATGGGGATCACAGTTAGGGGAATTTATGGGCCAACGAAGATGTGGAACGACTTAAGAGTCACAGACAGAAACCTTCAAATATTAGGATTTAATTTATGGATTCTCAAGATGGAGAGGTTGTTCTCAAAATATCAAATCTTTATGTGGCTTGATACTTTGCTTTTACTCTTTGTACAAACAGGTTTTGTAAAATAATCTAATTTCTCATTTTTAAGCAAAGTTTTATAAAAGGTTGTTTTTATTAAAAAAAAAACCTTTTCTGAATAAAAGTGCAACAGATTTTGGTTTGGTTATGAATAGCTAATAAGTGTCACGTGTTTCTAAGGAGTCTTTTGTCATAACACTATCATACTATCACAGAACCTCTCAATGTTAACTAAATGTATTAATAAAATACCAGGATGTTTTGTAAATATCTTTATTGTGAAGTGGTGTGATAACCTTTGCTAATCTGTAAAATTTGAAAAAGTAAAGAAGTTTTATGACCTGTCAAAATTCTTTCAGAAATCTATTCTGAACAGTGAAGAGTACCTATCTTATTCAGAGACACTTTCACACATATTCACTCAAGATGTCTTTTGAAAATAGCACTTCAGCGTCATACTTTTAAATACACATGATAGCCTCAGATAAGCCACAGCAAACTTTTGGAGATTTTGTGGAACATGTTTTCAAGATACTTGGAAGCAAATAGATTTGTGTAAAGTTAGGTCAGAGACATTTGTGGTAGCCTACAACTGTCATAAGGACAGTTTCTGGTGTGTTTCCATCCCGTGTCACAGGCGCTGACACCCAGCATCTTCTGACTTCCTTCAGCCTCTGTGAGATGGGCTCTAACTCTGCAGGCCACATGAAAGTGGTTTGGATTTGGAAAATAGGGCGATACGTTTCTCAGCGATATGTTCAGCATGCTCCAGCCTGTCCTTCCTGCTCCCCATCGAGCCATTCTGTCACTCAGCTGGATTCTGTATGAGAAGCTCAAGATAGATACACAGCAGTATAGAAAGAAGCTTCACCTGCACACTTTAAAGTTATCTTTTTTAGAGGCTAAAATCAATAGTTCATCACCAATAGTTCTTTGAACCTTTGTTGGTTTATTATCTTCAGGAATATGTGTTATAGGTGCAGAAAGTTGTGCTTCTTGAGAGCGAATCTTAACAAATAGCAGGGAGTTTAATGCTGTTGTATATTATTACAGGGTAATATCTTCTAAATTTTTCAGCTAGATATTTTTCTGTATTTGCTAGGATTATCTCAGTCCACACAACAGAAAGACCAACAAATGAGTTGCCAAAAGAGCCTGGAAGTCCCTCATCACTCAGCTTCCACTCTGAAAACTAAATAATCCTATGAACAAACTCTGAGCTCCTACGGAAGAGGATTAGGGCCACTGGAAAAAAAAATAATTCTGACTTTAATCTCAGAATTCTGACTTTAATGTCAGAATTCTGACTTTAATCTCAGAATTTAAATTCTTTAAAGTCAGAATTTTTTATTTATTTTTTTCGGTGACCCTAATCCTCTTCCGTAGAGCTCCAGTCTGTCATTTCTAGACCAAAAGGTCCAGAGTCCTCAGCTTGACAGAAACAGAAGTGAAGATAACCCAGTACAGAAATGGCTAGACTAACCAAAATAAAACATAAAGTTGTTAAAAACCCCCCAACAAAAACAGCTCTAGATTCAAGAAAGTTACCATATTTTCTCAACTGCAGAGCACACCCCACTATAAGCTCCACCCACAAAGTAAAAAATAAAAATAAAATTATTATTTTTATAATAATTATATTATGCGGCTTATATATGTCGCCTGGCGCGACATATATAAGCCGCACCGGGCTATAAGCCGTTGATATCTGGGCCGCTCTCGGTTTCAGCCCTCCGTCTCCAACACCGAACCAGCAGCTATCATCTGTACTGCCAGATCGATAACCTTCAACTTAAAAGCTGCATCATATGAACTTCTTCGTGTTGTTTCCTTGCTGAGGGAGTATGAGCTTGCTAACATTTCTCGTGCCTGCTGATAGCCTGTGCTTGTTCTAAATGAAAATTAGCGCTTTCTTCTTTGATTTCCAATTTTGACTTCCAATGTTTCATTTCGTGCTACAGAGCCCCCTGGTGGTTGACGAAAAATCCACAGAAAGCCGCACCCGGCTACAAGCCGCATAGTTCAAAGCTCGGGGAAAAAAGCAGCGGCATATAGTCCGAAAAATACAGTAACTACCTAAACATTATAAACAAAGCCCGACACTAGACAAAGTGGTCAAACTGTGTGACCAAATTAAATTTTTTTTTTACATTTTTCTTCATTTTCAAAACAAATGTTCAGATTGTTTAAATAGATGTGTTTGACTTGCTTGAAGTTTGTTTGCTTTTCCTACTACATTCTTATTTTATTTAGGCAAAGAAGGATGCAGTAACCAGTGCAACATAATGGTTTGCATGATTTAAACAATGGTAAAACTGAATGTTAATAATGCAAATAAAATATGAAAACTGATTACATAACTTTTATTAGTAGATTATCTCTTTTTAAGCTAAGCAGTAAATGAAAGTTAAGAACAGTCAGCATGACATACGCTGAGAAAAATTACACCCTGAAAAAATTACATTAAATTAAACCCTTATATTTCTTTACAAAATAAAGCACTGAGAGAAAGAGAGAGAGAGAAATCTGATTCCTCAATTAATCATAAAAATATTCTATAGAGTACTCGATTACTAAAATATTCTTTTACAACAGCCCTAATTTGGATTATGACAGAACAGGATCCTGAAGACAAGCGTCTAAAACTATGGTGTCTGTGTTCAGTCTTTGACTCCGACTGATTCAGGAGGAGAGGTAAGGTTTGAACCTCGTCCTTACATCAAAAGAAAATCGCTGAGGTGATTAGTGTATCTGAATAAGAGGCCTCCTGGAAAGCTAACTTTAGAGAATTTTCAGATACATCCCATGCGGAGGAGGAGACCCTGAGGGAAATCCAGAATTCAGGGGAAAGATCCCTTCTGGCTTACGAACAACATGGAGTCCACCGAAAGGAGTTGGAGGGTGTTGGTGGGGAGATGAACATCTTATTCTCCCCTGCAGACCTATTACCTCACAATCTAATCGTAGATAATCCCAAAGGAAAGCTTTATGTCTCTGAAAAGTCTAAAACTTTTCTTTCCTATCAGTTATCTACTTTGGTAGACAAGTTCTGTCAAAGGAATAGACGGCAGTATTACACATAAAATCTGTCAGAATGCATTGTCCTGAAACAAATCTTGACTTTACATAATCTAGTAAGAAAATAAAAGAATGAAAACACAGTGAATATGCTAAAAGACAGTTTTATTAGTAGACACTCATCAGCCAGAAATAACCCCCTGAAAAAGGTCTTCCTGAAATACACCATTAGATAGGCAGTGTAAAAATAAGGCAAAGGGCTTAAGATAATCAGTTTCACACATTTGCACCAAGAATAGGTTATACATTCACTTGTTACTGTAGTTATGCTCATGATAAATTTGTCCCCAGTTACCTCAACACAACAGTGTAACAACACTTTTCATATGCAATAACTGCTTTGGCAACAGCTTGGCAAAAAGGACAGTTTACCCAGAACCTCAACAATAGGTAGAACCTGGCAATGAAGCCAAGTATGTCTCAACAAAATGTTCCTATAATTAACACCAGTTAAAGTTTATATTGTTCTGGTGACACTGTTTTCATGAAACCTGTTATAATGTGTGGCATAGATTTTATGAATTATAATTTATTGTATTGAACAGAGAAATTAATTTCCTCATTATTAATTTTTCAACACAAACATTTCAAGAGAGCAAAAGCGCAAAGCAGAATAGTGATTAATTAGGTTTTAATAGGAGTAAAAACGTAAATATTTTTAGTTACATGTCACATCAAATTGTTACCTTGAAGTTATTGTCTTGTGTGTCAGCAATTTAGTCATTTCCCCCCTCAATTTAACCTGCAAGCTAAAACTAAATCAATGTAAATGTAAATGGTAATTTAGAGACCTCAACCTTCATTTCAGCTATTAGTCAGAGTGAAGGTTCACAGTGAGCCAACAATCTGAACAATTTTTATTTTTTTCACTTAATTTTAAAGCCATGCTTAATTCTACAGTTAAAATGTAATTTAGCAACTGATTACAAAGTGCAAGTATGCATGAGTGAGACTGTTAGTGCACATTACGTAGTGTGACCTGCATCAAATATAGACAAATAACAACAACAACTAAAAGTAAGTCTTATGCTGCGTTCTGTTTGTCTAAGAAGTTGGAGCTTGGATCTGGGAATGATGTCGCACTGATTGGGAAAACTAGTAGGATTTACTAGTTGCTGTGTTGCTACCTACTGTTAGCAATACAAGACAATAACAATGCATTTCTCTCCATCTTAAGTGTTTAAAACCACTAAAAGGAACACTTTTACTAATAGATATTTTACATCACCCTAAGTGCAACTGGTTTAATAAGATATAAAGTGTAGAAAGTGTTATCAATAGCATCTGCAGATTTCACAAGCTGTATAAGATACTGAACCTGCTAGGTTACTTGATGATTGCCGACTTTGGAAAATGTGAGTTTTGAGTAGAAACAGAACGCACTTTTCGTGCTTTTATGTCCTGAAAGTTGCATTCTGTGTGAGGAATGTATCAGTGGTGTATTATCATGGACATGATAGTGCAGCTCCAGTGTATTTCCGCAGTGTTTCTATAATATACACTTTCAGAAGGGTGAAAGACGCATTTTTGTGTCAAGGATCTAAAAACCTCATTCAGTGCCATCCACTAACCACACATAACTAATTTGGGGTTAAAAAATGTCAGGAGCCAAGATGCGTTATGAGGTGGAATTAAGCTCATCATACATCAGAGTTTAAATAATTAAAGAGCTTATTTCCAAACTTTTATATATCCTTTTTTTATTTTTACAGAATAAAATGCTTTCTTCTCTAAAGGTGCGTTTCCACAATGAGACCCAGAATTATTCCAGAGGGACAATTTCCTGTAAACATTTTTTCTATCCTTGCATTTTATGTGCATTTTGTCTGTGGTCACTCACAAACTATGTCCACTGATGCTGAGTCACAGATATTTGCCCACTTCAACAGGAGATCAGATCGGTTCATATCGGTTAAAACCATGTACCACCACTTCAAACTTTGTGGAAATGATAGACTAAAATGGATTTCATGTGAACTGGGCTGATTATTTGGTATTGTGATCACTCTTTATAGTTTACATAGAGTCACTCCAATTTTTAAGTTATAATTGCAACTTTTACTTTGGCAGATTTTGTTGTGAATCAAAGGAAAAAAGGACAAAATCCACTGAGTTTTAAAACTGAAAGCCTTCATTAACAGGACTCAATGGCTGCACCAGCTTCAATGTGTCTGCTAAACTAAAATAAAACCAAAGATAACTTAATTAATGCATTTCAAAATATAAATGTGATATAGTATTGTAACATTGACAGTTAAAATGTCTAAAAATCAGCTTTCACACAAATGTTACTCTCCAATTTCCACAGATGGCTGAAAGTAGAAGTCTGTGGTTCATTTAATTTATTCAATTAACCACCAAGCTTAGATGATTTCATTAATGTGTTTGAATGTTAACATGATGCTCAACAAGAGCGAGTGGATTTATATGGTTTGCAAACACCATTAAGAATTACTCTTGTCTCATTATTTAAAATTAACTGTAAAGAGGTTAAGCTGGGATGACTGAAACAGAATGCTGGGATATTTTCAACCTGTAAAAAATATTTTGCATCTACAGCTCAAAGCCCATCAGTTTTTTTCCACCTCTATCAGAATAACGTTTGCATATATTTCTACCTTGGTTATCTAATTTGGCCCTTATTTCTGAAGAGGAAACCAAGGTAAAAAAAACCTGTTTCCTGGAAAAGGTTCCTGCAGTGGAAACGCACCTTAAACCACCAACTGTTACAATTTCACCTACGCAGAATCTTGTGTGCTCAATTTGTTCCTACGACTTCAGAAAGGTTTTCTGCTGGTGGATATTCAGCTTTGGAAAGAAACTCTTCAGTGACACAACACTACACTCGTATTACTCAGAGAGAGATAAATGACATCAAATAGAGTTAAACGTACTTTCACCAAGAAGCACTAAATATACCTTTTTTTTATATTCACATGGATTTTAGAAATACGTAGAAAAATATATAGTCATCTGAATGCCCATCATACAATTCTACCCAGTAGAGTCAGAAAGAAGCCTGTACAGTGGTGAAGATTACATGTGATACATATAAATAGGGCTACGGACGGCGTGAGATCTGGAAGTGAAAGCTGTTCAGGAGATACTTAACGCGGCTGATGGTGAAGTCTGGCCACAATCTTTTCCTCATCCACATCCAATATTTCAAGGAAAACATCACTGAAATCAACTGCAACTGTTTTTGTCTGCATAACAACAGCATGCTGCTCATTTCATTTTGAGGGATTTGATTGACTGGCAAGTCAGCACCACCAACATACAGGGATACTGGCAACAACAACTTTTACCTTGCAAATATAGAGATGCCTTGCATTTACACCAACAACCTCCAGAAACAACCTCTGGTGACGGCGGACCCACAGCACAGTTATGAGTTAGACTACATATACATTATGTTTGTGTTAGAAGTATAAAAATGCTACAATAAGTGCACACAGCTTTCAAGCGGGCAGCATTTGACACATTTTAAAGTTTTTTTTTTTACTCTTAATATTAAGAGTATAAGTTTGTTATAGTTTATATTAGTAAAGCCATTTACACAAATGATCTGCATTAGAACTCATATACAGAGGTATACTGATGGCTGACCTACTGTAAGTCACAGAATATATGGAAAAACATTTCAAATTTCAAAATGAAAGGAGTTGATTTTCAAAAACTGAGGCCAATAGAAATGAAACTTTTTCTTCCAAGAACTAAATAGTAGTAATTTAAAGTTACATAGCTGTGATGCTTTTTGACACATTCAAATGTCTTTGCTTGACAAACTAATTCCAATATCAGGGAAATTATTAACTGAGGAAAAACAACGCAGAACGTTGAACGTTGTTCAAACCAACCTGGCCATATGTGGAAAAGTAATTAAAATCCTTTTCAAATCATGAATTAGCTGTAAAACTGAACAAAAAAGCAGCCAACAAGCGTTTCTTATAAATATAATATCTTTTGTTAAGCTTGGGAGAAACTCTGCAGAGCTCACTGTACTTTCAAGAAAACTCAAGAAAACTCTTGAAAGTAGAGAGAAAAACCTTATGTGTTTTGAGCCAGAGGAGTTGCTGGTGAACTTTGGTAAATGTTCCTACCCAAGAGACCACAAACTGAACAGACATTTTCCTTCTGGATTTTTCAACAGAGCAGAATTACAATTACAGCAAGTTATTCAGCCCCCAAAGCAGCCACAGTAAGATATTTATATTCTGAAAGGTTATTATCTAGATGTAATGCAACGGGATGCAGAACTTTCAAATAGTTTCAGTTTCATTTCATCACTTTTGAGAATATTTTCCCAAACTTTTCCATTTCTTTGAATGCATTGTAAGACAATGTAAGACATACCTTTGTGCTCTTTATGAAGAGCATTCGTTTTCACCTTGGCTTTGTTCTCCTCTGATTTTTCTCTTTAGATTGGGGAAAGATGTATTACTTTTTGAGATATTTTTTTAGCCATGTCAATGTTGTCAAGCAGGTTCTATGAAAGTTAAATCTTGATTCTGCAGCTCTCACAGTAATCAGCTGTAGGTGTCAATTCATGATTTAACAAGAGCAGTGATTACTTTTTCTGTAAAGGCCCATGTTGTTTGGATGCCTTTTTTTAAACCTTACTAAATGAAATCCTCATTTAAAACTGCTTTCTGTTTTTTTACTCAGGTCCTCTTTGTCTGATATTAACACTTGTTTAACCCTTTTCACTATAAATATTGTTGCCCATCACTCCCTTACATCTGTTAAAACGCCTACTTGACTCACACTAAGATTAAAGTCTATTAACTCTATCACTTTGTTTGTGTTTACACATTTATTTAAATCACTGATTAGTTGGATAATTTAATACAACTTAAATACTATGATAAAGATATTTGTGGAGTAAACCTCCCCCAAGAAAAACCAGGTTTTGTTAAATCCAAATATTTGGTCTCTGCTTGGGTCCAAAGAACCAAATGATGCGCATTAATTGTTATTTGTGCTAAGATTAAAACTATGGTAGAGATGTAGATGTGGAATGTTACTGATTAAAGATCCATGGCACATGATAGATTAGTAAAGATCATTAAAAGGCTTGGAGTAGTTGAACATCAGATAGTCCATGTAGTAGAAGTCGTATGCTCTCTGTCTCTCCATCAAGCTGACCTGGGAAAAGTACCTTTCTGTGATCTCTTTAGAGGTCCGCACGTCTTTTGGATTCCGGTCTTTAAAACTAGGTAGTTTGAGGCTGTCCGGTGCTCCAATCATTCGCAGCAGGAAGTTGGACTCCTCCCCCATGTTCTCAAACTTGCCAATCAGGTCATAGTCTATAAGACAAGGATGGCAGAGCTTGTTCATTTGCTCCCAGTGGATGTCCATTCCCACCGGTCGGTGGCCATCCAGCAAGTACTGCACAAACTCCTTGAATGTGACCCCATTGCCAGTTTTAAGGGCTTCTGCAGATGGGGCCACCCTGTATTTTGATATGATGGGTTTTCCAAACAGATTGTGATAGTAGTCATTGGGATTCTCAAACTTGTCCCTGTATGCTGACACAACCCTATCCAGGGGCTCACGGACAAACATAAATTTTTTATAGGTTCGGAGACGGTGCATTATTTCCTTTTGGTTGAATCTGTTCAGCGTCTTGAGGTACCCACCATAGTGTACCTGTTCATGATTAAGGCTGTCCGGGTTGGACGCCTTGCCCGACAACACTATAAGGGTCCTCTTCCAGTTGGAGCAACCTGATTTGGGCACCTCACAGTACAATACTTTGTATTTCTCCTCCACATATATGTATTTCACATGATCTGATGTGATCGTCCTTGAGATGCCGCTTTTATATTTTGCACACATACTCTTTATTACCTGCTTCCGCGCTTCTAAGATACTTGAGAGGTTACTCAGGCTCCCTTCTGCAGAAAAACCAGGAAGCGATGTTAGGGAGACATTTTTGCTGTGAATGATCTGAGGACTTGTTTTCAGTAGTTTGCGTTGTCTCTTGGTGATTTGAGGGGTGCCTATATCCTGCTCCTGAGAGACAGTGGTAGCTTTTTGTTTGCTCTCCTCAACGTTCGGGTGCTGCATTGGGGAGACGGGGTTGGCTTCTGCAGCTTGGAGGCCCTGATCAAACAATGACAACACAGAAGGAATAAAAAAGCAGCAGACATGAGAGACAAAACAAAAAAAAAAACACACTTTGTGCTAAAAATGGGAATAAGCATGCAAGAATGTGCTTGTCTAAAAAAAACAAAACAAAAAACCCCGTCTATCCCAGGTTTTATTCTCAAATTGGCCACTTGATGGTGCTGTTTTACCACTGCTTAAACAAAGGCATAACTTTGTGAACTGCAAATGTCACACAGAGCTCAATGCAATCCGTGACCTATCAATAAACAGAGCTGTAACATCATATAAATGTCTTATAAACATTGAATGGGGAATGTAAATTAGAATCATCTACTGCCTGATTATCATCAGACGACGGCTAAGGCCATCACACATTCTGACATTTTATTTCAATTAAATGCTGTAATGACATCATTAAGCCAATGGACTAGATGTATAATTTTAGTTTTACTACAGACAAGGTGACAGGGCCATCATAAATCTCCGGTCCTCATCTTTCTGACTCAAAAGGCCACATTCTTCCATCTGCAGGGACATATAAAGGGAGAAAAATAGGGAATGTTTCCTCCCTGTCTGTTTAATGTGCAAGTCAAGCTAGACACAGAAAGCTATGCTGCAAAATCCCTTTCTTTAGGCTTTGCTGTGCTGTAAGTCTCCTTGCTGCTGATGAATACAGCAGAAAAAGGAGAAGGCAAGGGTCAGATGAGAGCCCATAAAACCTAGTTGATGAATTGTCTACAAGTAAAACATGCTCTCTCTCTCTTACTGGTGAACTATCTGAACACTTAACTGCATGTGGCTCAAAGGATCAATCATCATGCCAACCATTTATTTAATGTGATATCTAATATGTAGTTGTTTTTATTAAAAGAGCAGAGGACAAGTCAGCATATTATGAAACAAGGTTGTTCAAAATGGGGCCCTTGGGATATTTTTGTGTGGCCCCTGACCGCAGTGCAAGAATAGCATAAATTAGGCCCTCCAGCAAATGGAAATGATGTTTCTTTTGTCAACCATATTTCTTGCTGTTTTTTGTAATGTTAAAGTAAGTAGCTTGACTTTTTACACAACAAACTAAAACAAAACCCAAAAAGTTGGAAAAGAATACGACTTCCTTTTATTAAGCCAAACATCTGCAGTGCTTAGTTGTTTTAACTGGATTAAAATAGGTAAAAGCAAGAAGAAATATGAAAATTAGAAATAAAATAATTTTTGTGATTTAAGCTGGAAAAAATAAATGGCATCCGAATGCTTTCAACTTACCGATTTTGCCTGTCTTTGGAAAAAGTTTGGACAACACTAAAAATAATGAATGCATCTTAAAGATCAAACATGTTTGTTAGAGAATATTAGTGAACAAATACCACGGTGACAACACATCAGGAAAAAACTTTTGGAGAAGTTAATGTGTTGATAAAAAGTCACAAAATAACTCAACTTACCAAGTAAACTAAAATATCATGAAGAATAAAATAAGGTTCCAATTAACTTTCATGCCTTTTGCTTTGAATGCTGGTGTAATTAATAGTTAATTACTTTAGAACTATTCAGATTTGTTGCCCAAATCCAACACATTTTATCGGCCATAATGACAGACAAGCTGGTGCCAAATCACAAAATTTAGTGAGTTAAAACAAGAAGTTCTGAGTAGCAGCCAGATGTGTTACAATCTGTGTTTATCACAAACACTCTAAACTGATAGTGGAGGAAGGAGGACATATTTATAAAGGGTATCTCATAAAATAATGTTTTTGTTACTGTCTGTCAGCTTGAGACAGAACAATGAACCTAAACAAAGTAATATTTCCTCAGCTTAAAAACTAACAACAAATCCTCTGTTGATGTGGATCATGCAGAGACAAAACAATAACGCACCACGCATTGAGAGAACATCTCTGAGCTGAGTAAGTTTCATGAGGGAAGAATGAGCCTTCCTCTAACGCACAAGCCCGAACAGCAATCTTGGAAATGTGATTGTGTTTGCTGCTACTCAGTAAGTTTTGAGTTGTAATTAAGTTAAGTATTTTTTTTTCCTGAAAAGATAAACTTTATACTTTAGAGGCCAAATGCAAGCAGTCAACCCAATAGTGCCAAATGTAGCCACTCTATTTCTTTAATGACATTGGTGATTTTGTAAAATCCTATACTCAAAAATAGATGAAGATGGCTGCATGGACCTTTTAAGAAACATGGTTCTTAAGGAGAGCAAAGTTCTTCTTGAAATGTTTATAGGACGTAATATATTTGCCTTATGATTCTATTAAGGCAAATAAAAACCTCAAATATTTGATTTATACCTTTAAATCTTTTGTAAATTGTCAGTATGTAATTTATCAAAGTAACTATGCAACAATCTCGATATTTAGTGATTAGTTTTAAAGTACAGATCTATCTGAAAAGTATTTATT
The DNA here is from genome assembly GCA_903067065.1 of Brachyrhaphis terrabensis. Lineage (NCBI taxonomy): Eukaryota > Metazoa > Chordata > Actinopteri > Cyprinodontiformes > Poeciliidae > Brachyrhaphis > Brachyrhaphis terrabensis. The sequence continues at coordinate 19,052 of CAEGAG010045263.1, forward strand.
GCATCAGCTCTTACAGCTTCAATGGAAAATCAGGAATTGTTCTCTCCATAGTTATTGTCATATTTTTCTGTTGTTTGCAACAAACATTATAAAACCGATCAAACCCTTGGTGTTGATGCTGTATCGATGAAAGCAATAATAATAAAAAAATCCTATTGTGAGAGAAATAATCTGAAAGAAAGGAACCTGCCCTTGGTAAAGTGGGATTGTCTACTCAGTAAAGCGACTGCAGGGACAGTGTAGGGTCAGCGTCTCGACACAGATGCTATCAGACTCGCTGAGAGGTACAAGGCTGACAATCACTTTTTTTCCCCTCTGATAGATAACAAGTCACAAGAAACCTGTGTGACTGTGTGTTGGGAGAAACAGAGTCATTACGTACCTCTTTGAACTGCCGTGGAGAGCTCATTCCTGGTGACACACAAAGAAAAAAAAAAAGACAAAAATGTCAGTTGTTAAGCATTTTTATCCATATGCTAAACAATTAAGAGAAGGGCCGGATACCGGTGTCAAGCTTTACCAAGACTATAAACATTTACATGTCCAAAACCTCTAAAATGTTCAATTATACAGTTTTTTCTGTTATATGTTGCATACAAAAATGCAGCAGTGTGCACTGCCTGTAAACTGCCTAGAAGACTAACACTCTTTTCCCCCTCACTAAATTGAAATAACTAATTTCATGGTTTGGAAATATCTACCGGTATATTTCCAGAAACCAGGAATGGGAGAATCATCCGTCATTCTATTGCTATTTTGAAACTGAAGTAAACATGTATTAAATTCTGAAACATAAGCGTCTTTACTTGAAAACGACTTCTAAATTTAACTGCACTGCAATAATCAATGTGAGTATATTTTTGGAGAAGTGGGCATAAATGTTGTTTTTTGTCTTAAACAAGTACAAGTATTGTGTTCCTAATGTTACACTACATTTTTATGCATACACAGTGATGTATGGTACTTTCATTCATTATTATGTTACGGTACTGTGAGTTTCTCTAACTGGCCCATGAAAAGTTGTGAGTTCATAAACTCCAATAATTAAGTACTTCCCATTACTTTACATCGCTCCTTTTGAATCATAATAAAATATGACAGCCTGATTATTACACAGGTAAAAAAGATAGGTAGCTCAATATGCATATGTTAGGAATGAACTTGCACAAGCAAGGAAACTTAGTTGTGCTCAATGTGGAGAAAGAAAAAGAAAAAATTTAAAAAAGGATAGTGACCGAACGTGGAGAATCGAATAGATTTGTAAGAAAATGGGAAACGATGTAATTTACTGAACAGAGTGGATAAAGAGGCAGCTTGATAAATTTCAGGAGGACAGTGGGAGAGCAATGGAGACATAGAAAAGAGTTTCGTGTTGGTTTTGGGACAGGTGCGATGTGCATTGGCAGATGCGCTGCAGAAGGACAGACGATGTGTTTAGTGGTCCGTCTCCAGCTGGACATCTTCTTTCCTAAGGTTCTCCCATCATGCTGATATGTAATCAAACTGATGGCTCTGAGTGAAGCTGCATGGCTGTTGATTTGGGCAGGGAAGGTGGGGAGGGGGTTGAAGACACCTCTGCTTGAGTGGCTTGTCACTTCCAATTTGAGGGTGGAAGTGATAGGAACCTGCATGAGGGGGGTTTAGGAGAGGGGGTCTGTTGACGCAGGCCACAAACCTCCCTTAAGTGATGAGATGTGCACAACCCTAACTCAAACTTAGACACGCCTCAGTGGGGAGGGAATAAAATATGTTGTTTGGTTCAGTGTTGTTTTAGATTACTATGCATGCTGTGTGGCAATGTGTGTTGAGTCTTTGTCTTCATTCTTTCGAACGAGAAGTGCAGAAAAGAGAAAAAAAAAGGAGTTGTGGTCTGAGTCGACGGCCTTTGTCATCCTCTGATCTTGTTTGGATGCTGGTGTATTATTTAATCGCTGAACCCTATTTGGCGGTACATGTGGGATGTGAATTTTTCATTTCAATTTACATCGCCACACATGCAATCCATGAATATTTATCACAACCAAGATACCATCGTCTGGGAAGCACATTAGAGAGCAGCGATAGCAGAGTTTTTTTTTTTTTTTATGTGTCTGGTGTTATGAACTGATTGGAGCCCATTGTAGTCACAAACAGGAACAGCGTTTAAAACATGCATGGGTATTGAGCCTCCCATTAAAGTGGTAATTGAAATCTCCATGGATTGAACTGGTTTTTAATAAAATGTGCTGTGTCTGGCCCTTTTTCCAAGTTTTAAGAGATATTGGGAATTCTCTTTGATAGTTTCTACATCTTAATCCAAGTATAAACGTCAAGACTTTAATGTTTTTATCTAAAAATCAAATACATTGCTGTCTGGAAGCTTGCATCCATTTATTTGAGAGATAAATGTCATATCTAATGTCATTTCTAATCTAATGTCATTTCTAATGTATTATTTTAAATAATACATTAGAAATATTTTTTTTATCAGGATGGAACAATAATAATACAACAAACTAATTCAATGAATTTTAAAAAGAATAATGTGATTCACAAGTTCATTATTTATTGTGGATTTTCTCCATTAGTTACAGACATAGAATTGCATCCTCTGGCTCAAATACCTACAGTACCCCTATTTTGTGGATGAACTTGTCAAAGCAAGTTGTAGCAAAACCACATGCAAAGCATTGATTGTCATCTTCTGAGTTGTAGCCTAAATTCTACTTAAATATTTTACCAGTCCTGTCATAAGGATTACTAAAGCTCATTTATATTGGTTGATTTCAAATGATTAAACCAATCAATTATCCTAAAACCAGATGTGGCACAATGTTTGAGTACATTGTCCTTTCAAAAACCCATTTGTGTCCAAGTTTTGATGACTTGTGGGAAAGTTTGATAAATGTGAAAGTAACCATCCTTCTTTTTCCCCCCACTTTGTGCAATGTTGCACAAAATGGGTGAGTACAACACAGAAATAGAGTTCTTAGGTTCAAAAGCCTCATGCAAAGTCTACTCAAAATCGGCATTGTGTCGTTTGGCTAAAATAGTTCAATAATTGTCTTACTTCTTATCAGAAATGTATAGATTAAAAGTTAAGCCTGTGTCTGTCTGTGCACAGGCAAAAAACAAATTTTATTGTTTTTGTTGGTTATGTAATAAGCCCACCCTCCTTAAAGCATCAATAAAGCCCTAAATCATTATGACATCCATGCCCATGACAAGTGTATGCACTTTAATCTTCTGATCTCGATTATAGGATGATGACACCTTAATGATTTACTTTTTTAATCATTCTTATTCTAAAAAGGGAACAAGTTGAAAAAAAAAAAAAAACATCTCGAGGAACACAGATTAACACTGCGTCTGCAATTGTTACATTTGTTGCTATATTGTTCAAATCATTTTGGAAATAAATCTGACACAGTTGGACTTCATTTGATAAATCAAACCTTGAAAACAGAGCAGTTAATTCTGGCTCTGAAAGACCAGGCCACTCTCAAAACAGGGACCAAAAATATATTTCATCAGAGGTGCATTTGTTTCATCGCTAAGAATGAATGAAGCAACTAATATAGCTATGTAAACTGAATTTCAAGGGGATTTGTAAATATAATTTTTTTTCTCTGTAGTATCCACTTGGTGAAGCTAATAGTTTCCGTTTGATTGCAATTTCACGCTCACTCAATTCTACTCAGTATAACTATGCTATTGATTTTCACCGCTGTGCAGTGAAAGAGTAATAAATTGTTCAGAAGGGAAACTTCACAGTGAGTGAAACAAGAAAGGTCTATAAATTCACATACACATGCAGATACAAAATATTTTTTTGCAAAAATTATATTGCTCTAACTGAATGCTTTTAGTTATTTTGACATAGATGCATGCCAATATAAAAACAACCTGTTAAATAGGAATATCTATCATAATTAAATTAAATCCAAATTGTGTTTAAAGCATGATGGGATTTACTTTCATTTCATTTTCAATTTATCAATACTTAAATAGCAACCAACATATACAAAAGCAGAAATGGGACTTTATTCAAAAATAAGACAAAAAACAAAAGAGTAAAAATAGCGTAAGATGCAAAACAAATATTTATTAGACCTTATGATCATTTCAATCTGTTCAAGTTAAACCTTGAAGAGATCTTTTGCTTTGTCTTGTCTCAGAGAATCCCAAATATTGTTTTTATATAAACAGAATGACACCCAGGGCTGAAATGTCTTAAACACGTGATCTGCTTTGGGAAACAAATTAACCCAACTAGCCCAGTATACAAATGTAATTGATATTTTGTTAAATCATGAATTAATGGTATTAATTGCATCTTTAATGAAATTTAACAATCCCATCCAGGCTTGAACACTGTCAGATCTTTAAGAAATAACTGAACCAGAACCCGTTTGACAACAGGAAGTAGGCTAGAATACACCAAGAAGCAACATGTTGTACTACAAAAGTTGTAAAGAAATTCAAGGTGAAAAATAAAATTGTTGACATGTCTTAGTCTGCAAAAAGTAAAACAAAATTGGTATTTAAATCCTGCAAACCACAGACTGAGCTAAAAAGAGAAAAAACATGTAACACTGGTGAAACTTACCAGGAATGGCCGACCTACCAAAATCACTCCAAGAAACAACCATGAGACCAATAAGTAACCTGGTTATATATGTCACAAAACTAACACAACCTTTCAGATAAAAAGCAAACATCTCAACAGTCAATTAAAGTAGTTTTATTATTATGGTCTATTTGTAACGGCTTGTGATATGTCAAGAAACAGTCAACACAGAATAAATATGTGAAGGAAAATTTGTTTTCACACTTTAATTAAATAAATGCACTTTCTTGTTTTTGTCCTTCATGGTGAATATTTGCTATTCCCTCAAATGATACCAGTATCACACATTGATACTGTTATCAAATACAAGAGCTACAACCTTTCAAAAATAATGTTTTCTACCCACACCAGATCAGTTAATGTTTGGTGCAATACCAAAAACTTCAACTTTGTTAAATACATTTTTTGTCTTTTTATTGGATACCTAAATAAATACCCAGTATATTGAGTGGCTCCCATCTTGACTACAAAACTTTATGGAGCCACTCATGTGCTTTACTAATATAAAAGTTCATCTATTAGAACTTTGATTTTATCCCTTGACATTGAGACTTTATTTTGATTAGACTTTTTTTTGGGAAAGTGCTTTGAGATTAGGTGCTTTGTGAATTGGCACTATAAAACAAACTGAATTGAATAGATTTGATAGCTCTGCATTTAATGCAATCAGTTACAAGAAAAAAAAAACTATCCACATTAAAACAGTTTTTCGCCTAATGAATAAAAAAGAAATGCTGTTGGTTTTGTTTTCAAAATACTCTGCAAATTTGATGATAGAAGGTGATTAAAAAGCAAATTCATGTTCTGAGTCATATCCCACTGTTGCCCTTCAAAACAACCTTGAGCAGCCACTTCTCTTTGCGAGACAAAAGCCTCTGAATATTCATACACAGCCCAACATTACTGCAAGGATTCACATAAGCAAGGGGCACATCATTAGTGGATCCATTAGTGCTTGTTCCTCTCAAACATCCTTATTCAGCTCCCTTACAGACACATACATCAAACATTATTTCTTTTCCCTGCCACAGCCTCTGAGGAGGAGCAAAGGACAAAAACAATGTGAAATAATGAGCTTGTTAAGAGAAGGCTTGTGACCCCATGTTCGGCGAGAACTTGTTAAATCTTCGTTTTTAACCAGAGACGGTCCAGGAGGGAGCTAGAAACCAGACAAGGCGTGTCTTCCTCCAGCCCACTATTCAGACTAGGCAGTCATGCTGTGCCACCATAAACCTTTCATTAGTCATTCAGCACACTGAGCGAGCCTGACCCCAACCAGCTGCACTCCCCTTCTCTCCCTGAAACCACCCACACCTGCACTCTGCAAAACCGATCCTCCTCCACTTGACTCTTTGTAGGAATACAAGGCACGGGCGTGCTAGTGAGGTTTATCAGAGGAAAAGCGCTTGAGAGTGAAGGTATTAGGCTTTGAGCTCCGTTCCATTGATGTTTTAAGTTGTTGTGGTAAGAGATAAAACGAGGTTTTAGCTAGTGCTAAATTCCTCAAGGACTGGGCAGGAGAGAGCAGCTGCTGGGGAAGGGGAGGTGACGAGTGGGCAGGCAGTGATTTGAGATTAAAGTCGTGCTTGAGGAGGCTCTCCAAAGACCAAACGCTGACCATCTGAAAATTGTTTGGAATATCATCAGAGGACTGGTGTGTGAAGTCAGGCTTGGAAGGTTTGAGACAATGTTACTGACACAAAATACAAGTTTGGTTCAGAATGAATCAACATGTTTTTAATTGAATCACTGACAATGAGCGGCAAATGAGCCAAAACAAGAAAACAAAGAAAATGTGGCACCATTCCAAATCAATCACATATGATTGCTGAATGAAAAACTGACTAAAACATTTACAGGATCCAAGGATTAGATTTGAAAACATCCACATTGCTAAATGCACCACTTGAATTCATAAATACAAATTCCTGGCCATGAAAAGCCTATTTACTGTTGTACTCCTCACACATTAAGTAATCTCTCTGGGTTTAGTGTTTTGATAAATAGATAACAGGAATTAAAGTAGGTAGTAAAGCAGTAGTACAACTCAACAAAGAGTTATGACTGACTTAATAGCTGCGTGTTGCATTACGAGGTGCTTTTCAACACATCTTTCAAGCAGTTTCTATCTTTTGTCCTGAATTTTCCAGAATGGAAAATGTTGGAATTCTACCGTAGTGTGGATTAATATAAATATAGATATATCAATCTATATCTATATATATATATATATAGAGAGAGCTTTATTCAACAGACTCGTGGTCCACAAAGAGATGATACACAACAACATGACATATAAAAATAAAAAATAAAAAGTAAAATCTTATAAAAGACGTGCATACCAATTTTTCCACAGAGCCGACTGGTATCTTAGTGCACTGAGAGAGGGATGTGAAAACATTATGATAAGACTGTTCAATGAGCTGCACAAACGACACATAAACTTGTACATCAAATTTCTCACAAGTGCCTGGAATGTTCTGACATGTGCTTTACAAAACATCTCACTTGCACTTCTGAACCTGGGTTTCTTAAGCAGACTTCTCAGGGAGCCATTATAAGCAACCTTAAGCTTCTGCATGCTAGCTTTTTTAAATTTACACCACAAAGGAGCTGTATACAAGGATGCACAGTAAGCTTTAAACAGACTTATTTTTACCTCATTAGTGCACATATGAAATTTCCTCCCCAGAATGTTTGCCGCGGCGTACAACATGCGACACTGCCGATAAATATCACCATCATCACAGAGCTGGTCTGTGATGTAGTTACCCAGATATTTAGTTTTGGAACAAACATTTAACTTTTGCCCTGACAGTAAAAAAATCAGGGAAACAAAGTTGTTTGTCTGCTTTAGTCCTACATACTAGCACAACAGTTTTCTTAGCATTATATTGCACATCAAATCTCAACCCATAATCAGAGCAGATATTCAGTAACTGCTGAAAACCAGCACTGCGTGGTGACAGGACAGCCAGGTCATCAGCATACATAAAGTGATTGACCAGAGTATGACCAATCATACATCCAGTTTTACAGAGGTTCATTTCTTTTGAAAGGTCATCCATGTACAAGTTAAACGAGGCAGGTGAAAGAAGCCCACACTGACGCATTACTCACACCAAAGGAAGCAGAGATGTTATTGCCCCTGGTTAGAATACCAGTGAACTAAAATTTGTATAATAATATCTGGAACACATCTTTGTTTTAATTTGTCAAATAACTTGTAGTGATTGACATGATCAAAGGCCTTAGAGGCATCAATAAACCTAATTAACAGATGATTGTTTTCTTAGATATGCTCTTGCTGCCTCTTTCAAGCCACAAATACAGAAATCAGTTCCCAACTTGGCTTTGAAACCAAATTGATTATCTGTTGTACTAATGAACTGATTGAGACGACCAAGCAAGATCTTTTCTAATACTTTAGATATCACACTAGCTAAAGCTATTGGTCTGTAGTTATTAAGGCTACCAACCTTACTAGTTTTGTCCTTAATTACCGGCATAAGGGTAACAGATAATAAGGAATCAGGCAACTTCAAGTTCTAACAGTACTTTTCTAGAGGACTCAATCCACTCAAAGTCGAATGTGTTTGATGCAAGCAGCACAAGCTCTTCCTGGCACATAGTCTTGATTCTGACCACAAGAAAGTTTACAAACTCATCCTCTACTATAAGCTTTCCATCAGTAGTCTAGATCTGCAGTTTAGTTCAGGAGCGACTGGAGAAGGGAGCTCCCGTGCGGGACTCCGCATCATCCGCCATCTTGAGATATCAGGTACCAAATTAAATTGTTGAAGAAAAAAAAATGGTTGACCCACTGAAGACTATGTTCCAGTACTGTAATGTAGATGCACTGTGTCTGGGTTTTTACGTGTGAAGCAGTGAATCAGTGTGTCACGGCATGTAGGCGATCAACCTACATGCCATGACCATTTTTAGGTCAGATGTCTCTCAACCTCTTCAATTCACAATGTGGTTTATCTTAAATGAGAATCACTATTTGGTACCAAACATTTTTCTTCCACTTAACTTTACATATTATGTTAGGATACAATATTATGTTAGCAGTAAGATTGTTTATCAGTCTGGGTTTCCCTTTATTGCCTGGTGAACATCACTAGTCAGCAGTCCAACCTATTTGAAGGTGTGCCGTGACATATTTATACAGATTTGTGTTTAAAAAGTATTTTTGTTGTTTTCATTTAATATTCTAATTATCTGAGAGATTAAATAGGGTTTTATTTACTGTGTGTCATATTTATTAAAATGAACAAAAATAAACTATTGGGGTATATTACTTTGTCTGTAATGAATGGATATAATATATTAGTTTAACTTTTTGAATTGAATTGCTGGAACAGTTTAACTTTTTAGTTAAATTCAAATTTATTGTGACTCACTAGTAATGTTCTGCATCAACAAACAGAAATATAATTGACTACATCACTGTCACTAACACAAGCTACAACAACAACAACAGCAACAACACATATCCCCTTACTTAGCTCAATAGCTGTAATAAAACCCCGAAAAAGGCAATGTTGTTTCAGAGTCAGTAGTTTTGCTTTCATTTTGATTTGATTTTAAACTCTTTGCTGCTAAAATGCAAGAGAGTTGTTCAAAACAGATTGTAAAGTTAGGTGTTAAATGTTTGTAGAGGTTGTTTTATGACTGCTAAACATTCTTACCTGTTTTTAAATAATAGCTTTCTTTTCTAATTCTGATGTTCTTGAATTTTTATTCAAATAGGTTGAATATTTTTTCTTGTAATGGTGTTATGTACTGTAGTCTTATTCCTCTTTAATTGAAACTGAATGGGTTTATCCAAATGTGCTCCTGCCTCTACTCGGATCCAGGAAATGAAACATATTTACTGAAGGTTATCTACTGAATTATTATGTAGTTTTGATATTTTTCAGAAATCCAACATTTTGTATATTTATTTGCCTTGTCTCAATTAGACCAAATGATTTTGCACCGTGTCATTTCATGTGCAGAATGAGAGTTTTCTATTTTATGGCTAGAGCCATTTTTCTTTTTGACTTCCAGCCCCACTACTGCATTTCCTGCTGCTCACTAATGGAGGCTAATGAAGGTCAGTAATGACGATGGCCCTTAAAAGCAGATGAATGCAGGCACTATTACAATGACTTCATAATACATTTATAAGAGCTGGAGATGTTTGAAGTGAAAACCTTTTGAAAGAAGACATCACATGACACGGAAATGCTAATGATGCTGGTAATGTAATGTGTTGTTTCAGATTTCCTGACTAAACCACATCATTAAAATTCTACTCCGAACAACACAATTCATTTTTCTGCAATACAACAAGAAGAAAGAATGGCTGTGCTTACAAGGATTGAAAGGAGTGGTGAAATGAATAAATATACAGCGTTCATAAAGCCACATGTGGGCTCCAACCGGGCTCAGGACCACAATTCAAGGTCGGCTCTTTGGACTGGACGTAAATCACCGGGAATGTGCTCTTTCATTAGCGGAGAGAGGGATGAAAAAGACGACACTTCCTCCAAATAACCTACTGTGTTAAATCATTGTCCCATCCATGCACCATAAATAACACATGGTTTGGCTCATGCTTGTCGGTGGGAGAGCAAAGGTTAAAACATACAAACTATCAGTGAGGTAGGAGTTGAGCACAACAGACGACTATATGGAGTGAAACTGTGAGACCGCACTAAGAAAGAACAGCTGCTCACCACTGCTATTATCGCTATATCATCACTTCTAAATGCTACTTTATAACACTGCATATAGAACAATCGTGTTGAGAACATATGCAAAAGGAATGCTCAATAAGTTTATAAAACAGAGACCTCATTTCAACATTGATATAGGAGTTGATGTAAAAATAAAATTTCACCGGATCAGGACACTTCACAAAAGTATTTATGTATTGTGATCCAGAAGGTATAGGAAGACTGCCTCGCTGGAGTAATGACATCCATCTCTAAAAGTTTTCCACATTTAGACTTTACTTTGTGTGCCATATTAAAAACTCAGTTCTCACACAGGTAGCTTGTGCATCCCAGGGGGGGGAAATGATGAACTTGGAAGTTGCTGAAGTTCTTATATGTGGGATCAAATAAGACACTGATTATTGTTATGACAACTCTTTGACAGCAACGTATTCTGCAAGTGGATCCCACTTGGGGAACTTTCAGGGCTGAGAGATGCACAGACTTCTCAGGGCAGATTTCCATGGAAACAGGGAGTCAGAGAGCTGTGCGTGGGGGTGTGGTGGGAGGCGCCTTGTTTTAACACCATGTGAAGGACAGTGAGTGGCAGCCTGCATGATGATGGATGTGTAAACAGATGCTGCCTGTCAGCAGGAGGCTCAGGGTTAAGTGAATTATGTCAGCTGAGACGAGGTGCTATAGGCTCTAATTGGCACAGTTCTGTGTTGGAGGCTGCAGAACTTAAGGCATAGAGGTGGAAAATATGCTCTGCAGAGCTAGTCTGTGAATGTACTTGATGAAAAGACTTTTGAAAGCAAAGATACCGCATTACTGGTATATTTGCAACCCTACAAGTCAAGGTTGCACCATGGTGCAGCTGGTTGAATGGCACATTGCAGAAATAAGGTCCATTTTCAGTCCCAACCAGGAGTGTTTTTGCATGGAGGTTGCATGTTCTCTCAGAGTATAAGCGAGTTCTCTCCAGATTTCCTTGAACAGCCCAAAAACATGACTTTTAGATTAACTGAGCACTCCAAGTGTGTGAATGCAAGGTTTTATTTCCTGTGTCTCAGTGTTGCCCTGTGATGACTGGCCAGAGTGTCCCCCGCCTTTCACCCAATCACTGCTAGAGATCGACACCAGACCTAATGCAACCCTGGAAGGATGAGCGGAAACAGAAATCAAAAAATACATTTTTGAACTAATGTAATAGTAAAATTTCTTATTAATAATAAAAAATAAAATTTCTTATTATTACATTACTGCTATATTACATCTACCTCTTTAAGAAAGCTTGAGACTTTCTTTAAAATCCTGCTGAACTGAATTCTTTACTTGGAACTTATTTTATTTGTTCAAATATGCCATTTATATCACAAATGTTTCTCTTTGAGAACCTTTTTTTCCATTAGAAATAATGGAAAATACAATAGTTCATTATGACCCTCCACCCACCTACTCGGCACTCAAAAATAGTCATTTTCAACATAAAAGAGTTATTGATTCGATATATAGCACCAATAGGAGCATTACATGGCAAAAATAATGATCTAATACTAAAGAATAAGGTCAATGAACACAGTTTCTGAGACGACCAAATGTTTACAAGGAAGATTACTAAGATTCTGTTTTTATTTATTTCTTTTTAAATAATTGTAATTGTTAGTAGGACAAATAACTTCCATTATGACTAAAGGGAAGGCATTACGGTGTGTTGTCAATCTAAAGAAACTTGTACTGGGAGAAACTTGTTGTTGTTGTGTGAACAACAACAACAACAACATATTACTCTGACTAATGTATTACAAACTAATTCCCTAGAAGTACTGATTTCACTCGCATCACTATCTCTGCTTACAATTGAAAACAAAACCCTTTCAAAATATTAGGAAAATCACAGCCTGGATAGTTTGTTAATCCATTACATTGCAACACAAACAACTATGCACACACATAAACTAACTCCTGATAAATAGTTAGTAGTGTTTTTGGACTATGGGAGGAAGTCAGAGTACCCAGAAAGAACCAACACATACACAGGGAGAACATGCAAACTCCAGCCAGGAAGACATGAGACTGGGATTCAGACCCAGGACTTTCTCCATATATTTTTATTCCTCCCTGTAGGATAACCATGTTTCATTTCAAAATGCCACTTTTTACTATTATGCAGTTAAAAATTATCAATGGTAGACAGTAAACACACCCAGTCAAGTTTTCAACAGGATTGTATTTCCTTCCTTTCCTTATATCTCTCACACTACCGACAGTACTGGCTGCTAACAACCAAAACATGCTTGACACTAACTGGGACTGTCAGGGGCATCTTTGGTTCATCTGTAAATGAAGTACCACACGCAGCCACAAATCTCCCTCTGATTCCCCAAAGGCGAACGTCAGGTGATATGAAACAATTTGATTTCACTGCAAGCCCAGCACATTTTGGCTCGCACAGCTGTTCAGCTGATTGCTCTGCCCTGTTCATTTTCGCTGGCATAACCTCTGTTGCCCTTACATACAGAACACACGAAATTGCAGCAGAGTTACTGTGAACTCTGCTTGTACATTCCTCTCCTTTCCCCCTTTCCTGCTTCTACAGGACAATTATGTTCAGAAGAGCTTGCATCAGCCAAAGCTTTATGTTCTCTATCCCCACCAAATGTCACATTCAAATATAAATACACAGCGAATGGTACCTCCAAAAGTTTAAATAAGTGTCCTGCATGTTCAGCTCTTTTAGTGCCCAAACATGTAAATAAAAATCTAAAATGAAAACTGCTGATAAAGTATCTAAATTGCGCTGAAAAAACATTTGAAGATCCCTAAATCAAGATCAAGCAATTGAGAATCAAGTCTGCTTTAAAACTGCTCAGCTTTTATCACCGGCCATGAATTACCTTTGGATTGAGAGCAACCTGGTGACCTTTACTGCACAAATGTTGACTTTGCCTGATATTTCAAACAAATAAAAAGAACCCCATTGATACTTCCCAGTGCTGTACTTCCGTTTTTTTTTTCTTTTCAAAAAGCCACTCAAAGCATTTTGTACTGGCTTTGTTCAAAAGGGATTGAATAAATTGTTTGATGACCTCTTTTATGTCTTTCCCCTCACCCAACTTTTTCTTTCATTTCTTCGAGATTAAAGTCAGGACCAAATCCTTTTATCATGACCCGCTGGCACACTGGTGGCGAGCTGAGGTGTTGTGATCAGATGGTGCTATGTCTTCGTTAAGTCCCGGTGCTCCCCTGTTCACCTCCATTTGCAGTGAGATTGGGAACTGAAATTGGCGCTGTCACTGTTTACGTTGGCCTCATTTGAGTTAACTTCACGTCCCTCCAGACACCCCCTGTTTTCCTGTCAGAACACTGCTGATTACAGCTGGGACTGATGAGTCCAGACATGTGAGTAAAGCACAGGGAGCGTGGCTGAATGCTAAGTAAATAGTTAGGGGATTGCTTAAACATGCTGCGACACCTGGAGCATCTCCATTCATTATAAACCTCTGGTTTACAGCAGTGCATTACAGTCGTAGCAGAAAGAGGGCAAAAACTCAACATTATGTTTGAAACAAATAAAACAACCATCTCTTTAAAAGCAATAGTTGCACTATTCAGTATCGTAACATTTGTAATTCAAATAAGATGCAAAGTAAGACTTTATGCATGTCTTGATTCTGGTATTTTGATCTTCTGCAGCCATGAATTTTACTAGTTCAAATATAATTCAATAGATTAGAATATGCATTCTTAACTTTAACTTTTCAATATAGCTGGAAGTTAATGTGGAAATATATTCAGCTACTCAATGCCAAGATGGATTTGTGTTACAGTTAAACATAATCTAAAAGCACGACATGTAAAAGCATGGTGACATGTGTTATATATTAACATTAATAAGAAAGTCAGACAAAATGTCATTAAAAACCAAAGTAATCCAATGAAAAATAAAAAAAAGTAACAAAAGTTTAAAACAAAAACATATGTTGTCTATAACTACAGGGTGTGTTGTACACAAAGTATTTAACACAAAAAAGAGCTACAAAAAAAGCATCTAAGCCAAAAATTTGTATTTAAAAAATACACACAAATTTGTGTATTTTTTTAAGTTCAAATTAATATATCTCCAGTCCAAAGCAATGGTCAATAAAAAGGTTTCTCATTATCACAGTAAAAGACAAGACATTCTCAAGCCTATTGTTGTAATGGCATTGGTTGAAAATGCATTTCTTAACTTCTAGATGCTCCACTGAGTACAGCTGGAGTCACATTCTGGAAGACGAAACAACATGGTCTCACTATAAACCAGCAACAACCAACTGCTCTTTGCAAGATTTCAGAAGAAATCAGAAACAGAAGAGTTTCCTAAGAGCCAATGACCACTCAGAGAGAGGTTCAGCAAGAGTCTGAATTAGAAAATCTACTTTTCTTTTCTGTTTTTACTTAGAAATGCACTTAACCATGTGTTCTTCAAACACACTTAGTGTGCTCATTCAAAACTGCTGCTGCAATGAAAAATAAAATAAAAAATCTGTTGAAGTGCATCTGAAGTTTACTGCACAACATTTGGCCAGTTCATTAGAATACAGAGTCTGGTCAGATGAAATCAAAACTGAACTGTAAATTTCATTCCAGACAATGTATTTGGATGAGGAATGGCACTGCATATCTTCACAAAACTCCCAAAGTAACAGTAAAACTTTGAAGCGACAGCACTATGGTCAGAGTCTATTTTGTAGCTTATGGTACTGACAAATTTCACTTAACTGATGGAAGATGAGTAATGCTCCAGGAGCGTCTCTCTGAGAATCCAAAGATGAAATAAGGATAAATTTTCTACCAGGAGAATTTTGCCGAACAGATAGTTAAAGAAAGATATTAAAGCTGCCAAGTATGGTTTAGTCACACACCAAACCTAAATGAACATAATTGAAAATCGATGGAAAGAACTTAAAGTCAGTTTAAAGAAGAAGAAATCCAAACCTTTAAGATTTTAAGGCATTCCAGATTTTGATTAAAGAGTCAAAATGTCACCTGAGCTATGCAAGAGAGCTTTTTTCACAGGAGATATTATAATTTGCTTTACAAAAAAAGGTATTTTGCACTTCAGCAAACCTGTTGAATATGTGTTACCTGTTTTATTTCACTTTAACACATAAATAATTTGCTGTCATTTTTTTTGTATGTGTGGATTTCGTTCAATTTTTAATAGAATTTAATCAAAGGCACATTGAGCACATTCAATACATATTTTGTATATTGATTTATATTTGATAAAACATAAATGTTTTCTAATATAAGGTCAAAGTACAAACAAAATTAATGAAATAGCATTGTAAACAGAAAATAATCATTAAACCCTAAAGTTTCATGACATAATAGGATATATCATGAAACTTACATAAAATTATCCTATGAGTTCTAGCCACTCTTCAGCCTGATTTACACTTAAGGCTCATTTAAAGCATTATATAATTGTAATCAGTTGGAGGGTCATGAACAATTATGCAGATATTCAAATCGGATCTACTGGTGCATTTTAAAAAGTGATGCATTTGTTAGCTGGTCAACATTCTGGACACAGAGCCGCTCATATCCCAGTCAATCATGTCAAGGAGCAGACATTTAGAGGAAAACCCGAGGTTCATAATCCTGTATGAAAATGCGATCGGAGTGGCATGTAACCCTTCCCAGCATCACAACTTCACAGTAAAAGCTGATTGCGGTTTCACGGATGTGTAAATGGCTCAGATTGATTAGCTGTCATGAGCTGAGCTCATATTATGTGTTGGGAAAAACATGAACAGAAATAGCCGGATCAGTTCAGCTACTGCCTTCGAGTGAAGCTTCTTTTTTTTTTTTTTTTGTGAGTGGCCTTGAAGCTTTACATCCTTACTATTCCTGCCAGCTCAACTCAGTGGCTCCAACAGCCACACAAGCAGGACCACTCAAGACTTGATAGGAGCTTCTTATTAGCCTCAAGCCCTTTTCTGTTTTGCTCTGACTTGCCTCTGGTCTCGCCTCTGTTTTTCTCTCCATCCCTTCCATTATCATTTTTCCCCCTCCAGATGCTGGCCCTATACTCTATCCTTTTCAAAGCCTCTTATCTTCTATCTCTTTATTTCTGACTCTACACCAGTGCATCACTTCTGGCCTCCAAATTCCAACCTATAATTTTTTTCTTGCTTGTACGTCTGCCCTCTGTCACTTAGCAACACAATAATTACCAAAAGAACAAAACAAAACAACAAAAAAATGCAAGACGTGACCCCACAAAACAGCCAAAGCATTTATAACACAATCCCTTTTGGAATATTTTTAGCATGTTTCTGTTCAAGCATGGTAACAATAGAAATAATAAGGATAAAACTTTTCTTTTTTATTAAACTTTTCTAAAGAGCTTTAGTCCCATAGTGCTTTGTGCTGCTGAGCTCTGACACACACAGAGAAATATGTGTGAACTTCTAAACGCAGCAGCACTTACTCAGCCCCAGTGCAGCTCCGCACTAATGAGAAGACGGCGCGCGTGCGGGCGCGTGCCTGACTGCGAATGTTGCAAAAGGGTGTCACTGTGACTGACACTCCTTTATTCCTGAAATAACTCACGCACACATCAGGTGGCTGTTGCCCCCAGGTCTCAAGAGCAGAAGTGTCATTTAAGAAACACAGCTTGTTTTTTTGCTGAAGCTTAGATGCAGCTGTCTGCCAGAGTGTTGCTGGGCTCTTTGAAGGGAAACAAGCGAATGAATGACAGAAGAAGGATTGAGAAGATTTTGGAAAGTCCTTGTGATGCAAAACTTGCAAAACTGGTTCCTCATCAGTGCATGTTTTCATGCAAAAGTTTTAACATGTTGCTTCTTTTGAGAACAAAGAGACTCTTTAAATCCTCTAGCACACTGGGAAATCTTTTGAGTTGAGTGATATTCCAGATTGTGTTGCAATTTAGTTTTTAAAAGTACAGAGATCACAAATGATACCTCCCTGTCATGAGGTTGACTCATACATGCAATGTTGTTTTCAAATTTTATCACTTGACAACTTCAAAGTACATGTTTCATTTGGGTTTTATATGATAAACCAATTGCAAAGTGGAAAGAAATGTAGAATTTTTGTTTTTTCTAAATAGAAATATAAAGAATATGACATGCATTTATTCAGCGCTTTACTTTGCCACCCTGAAATAAGATGCAGTACAACCAATCCCCTTTAGAAGACACCTAATTAGCCCAGCTGTGTTACAAGGCGCACCTAAAAGCCTTCAATTTTCTCAAAAGCCGACAGTGCGCCTTATAATCCAGTGCGCCTTATAATCCAATGCGCCTTATATATGGACCTACTTATTAAGGTGTTTTAAATGTAGTAATTTATTTCAGCCACTGGGAGGCTTCCCGTTCATATTTGCTACATCTCGTTCATGGATCTGAGTATTGAGTGGTGCGGCTCTCAAGGCAGACATCGTTTATTACTTCATTCTATTGTGTGCGTCCATTGAATGTAAGTAATACTGTCGTTGGTTTAGTTCAGTTTTATAAATGTCTAAGAGCTGCATTTGTACTTTGTCCCGTTGAATATTATGGTCACTTGGTGTTGTTTACTTGTATTGTTTAGAGCTAAAAGTTAGCCGTTTAGCATTAAACTATTAAGCTCGGTTAATTAGATGCAGCTGCTATTTGTGTTACTATTTCCAATTGTAATGCCTTATTTCTGTCGTATGTTTTATCGTGTGACGCTACGGAGTTGTCAGAACGCTAGTTTGTAATCTATTAATAAAGTTTGACTGGCCTATCTGACTGTTTTGTTGACATTCCCTTTAGCGCAGCTCCTGCTAATGGATGCGCCTTATAATGCGGTGCGCCTTATAGTGCGGAAAACTCTATAATGGTCTCAGAGGTTTATTAGAGTACATTAGTGAAGAACCAGCATTAAGAGAACTAAAGAATACAGCAGAAAAGACCAGGATAATAATATGGAGAAGTTTAAAGCAAAGACAGGTTGACAAAAAAATTTCCAGGTTCTCTTGTGCAACACTTTTCAGAGCTTTGGTGGGAGAATGTGTATCCCCAACAACTAGAGCTTTTTCATAAATCTGACCTTTAGGTAAAAATTGCAACAAAGTGATTGTTGAAGTAAAGTAATAAGTCCTGTTTACTGTTTGCCACAAGTTATGTTGGGGACACAGAAAACTTGTGAAGGTTGTCTGGTTTGACTAAAATGAATTACATTTTTAGCCTACACACAAAATGTTACATGTGGCTGAAAACTAATCCCAACTATGAAACTGTTGGGATGTTTTTATTCAGCATGGACATAGAAGCTGGCCTAAGTTGAAAAGAAGACGGCTGGAGGTAAATATAGAGCAAAAAAAATTATTAGAGGCTGCAAAAGACTTGAGATTTGGTTTAAGTTCAGTAGAGAAAACACTCCCAGAGCTCCACTGAAATGGTTTAGAAATGGAAATTTGTTGGAATCATCCTGCCAAAGTTTGGACTGAAAACAAATCAAGACTCTGATTTTAAAATTGATGCTCATCAATGCCCTTCTTCTCTGACAGAGCTTGAGATAGTTTGCAGAAGAACAAGCAAAATTATTTTGCTTAGATGTGCAATGGTGGCAGAGACATCACAGAAGACTTGCAAATATAAAAGTTGTAAAAGTTGGTTACTGAGTATTGAGGAAGGTTTGACCACAAATGCAGTTCACACTTTTTGTAGCTTATTTGGTTTATTTAAAAAAAAACTTGAAAATCATGTCTTATTTACATGTTCGTTGGTCTGTCTCAATAAAAAAAGTGACATGAATTCAGTTTATGAGGAATTTTGTTTCCTCTTCTGTGTTAAATGCCTGGACATGTTAAGCTGAACTCCTGCTTGAAAATAAGATGAAAATAGTATCCTGGTCTGAGACTGTGTGACTACCCAGCCTTAGCATTTAGAATGCTCATTGAGCTCTGAGCCCTCCCTCGTTCTGCTATCTCAGGCTCTTTTCTTCTCCCTGTCAGTGAAAATGCCAGTGAGGTGCAGTGGAAGCCATGCTCTGCTTCCAGCGCCGGTAATTTGACAGCGAGCAGAGAGGGTACAGAATAATTGGAATAGCATTTATATGACACTGACAAAGAGAGCTGAGCATTTAATATGTCCAACTGGAGCTGGAGGAAATCGACAGGTTCCTGGAGCAGATTCCACAAGTTGTCAAGGCAAAAAAAGAGGTTGGTTAATCACACAAAATAGACGTAGCCTGTTGTCATAGCTGTTTGTGTCTGTGTCTCTGCAAAAGAGCAAACCTGATGATCTGTTCTCTAATAAACAACTAATGATCAGAGCTGGAGAGTGCTGATGGTTTTGTTGGGACTGAATTTGCTATAACAGACTCTTCTAGACATTCTGGGAGGATATGCAGTCAAGATGCATGTTAATTAACTTTAACACATTCAGTCTCGTTGCGACCACAAATTAATATATTTTATCAAAATCAAACGCGATATTGGGATTTCAGATTTTAACACAATGAAGGGAAATTTGAAAAGTAGGGATCTGCATCCAGGCTTCTTTACTTTAATGTCCCAATTAAAATAAAGTAAATCAACACTCAGTCTCTAAACAATTAGCTCCATTCACAAACCTATCAACTATAACTTGTTGCTGCTAAAGAAATCTGCCCCATTTCAAGACACTTCCCTCGATAAGTTTATTTACTGGGGAACACTTGCTGAGGAGGTAGGAGTTTGTCCTGTAACTGGCGGGTTTGCGGTGTGAACCCAAGCTCCATCTGTCTCTGTCGTTGTCCTTGAGCAAAACACTTCACCTGCTGGGGGTGGTGTCGATTGTGTGCCAACCTCTTTTCTGTCAGTCTGTCTCAGGCTGCAATGTAGCTTACCATTCCCATACTCCTCTGGACTAGATGAAGTGTTAAACAAGTGCAAGCCATTCACCAATTAATGGTTTTCTTTCACCAATTGCTATTTTTGGCTCTCTTCCACAACAGGGAGATTTGTGGAGTGCAGAACAAATAGTTGTCAATAGATTCTCCGAACTGTATACGGTTCTCAGCACCTTGTGCAGAGTTAGTATGAGTTTCTCTCATATAAAACTAAAGGGAGATCAATAAATATGCTTTGGATGTTTGTTTTTTTAATTATTACAAATGAAAACCATATATCTTCCACTTGAAATTAATGCTCTACTTAATGAAATACATTTGGATTTTATTTGGGATTTTACTGGGATACATAATCCACGATTGTTTATTCTATTGGGGGTTCAGTACAAATGGACGTCGGACCTTACTGATTGTTATTTGGAGAAACACCATGTATCCTTTTTTTCCCATTACTTAATTACACACTCATGGGAGTAGGTTTGGGTATGGACGGTCGTGACATGTCACGACCAATATTCAAGGGATATAAAATAGTCCTGACCAATTTTTGCCATATTAATTAAAAAAAACAACATATGTATTTTTTAACAAAAACAAAATAAATAAACGAAAATCTACATTGATTAGTTTAATATTTCAATATACTA
>CAEGAG010045280.1:0-48131 GCA_903067065.1 Brachyrhaphis terrabensis
CTACTTGTTATGGCATCAAATAGCTAAATAATTTAGAGTTTCAGCTTCCTCATTCATACATTCATTAACTTGGTTATTTTATTTTTTAATGTAGAAGAAGGAAAAAAAGGAAAAAAGTGTATGACAACAAACTTTTTTTGTTACACTTCACATACAACCAGATTATACAGCATATGTTGTTGTTTTCCATATTTTGCTACATAGTAGCATTATTATTTTCTAGATGTAGATGGTAGGAGAGAAATCATAGCATCCATTTTGCTTTCTGCAAAAAAACAATGTTTAAATTAGAGCTGTATTGATACAGCTTTTTGACTTCGACACCGATATTGCAGTTTTGAGAATTTACCGATATCGATATTGACCCGATACGATATCAGGATGGATCATACCAGTGACGTGCGGTGAGGTTCATGACTGGGGAGGCACTGACGTCACACCTCATCGCGTGATGACTCCCCCCCCCCCTTAAAATTTGTCCGACACAGAACCGTGTCACATAAAAGGTTGGGGAACGCTGCTCTAGAGTAGCTTATTCATTATTTAATTTGAACTTTTTTAATTAAAATCCCATATCAGCAATTTTCACACATAAAAACACTCAATAAAGCACATGGAATCATGGATATGTAATCCTCCATTGTAAAACGAAATGTAAAAACGAAAAAAAAACTAATGTAAAACGAAATAAATGGACGACTGCTCCTCAGTTGTATTAACTGGAGATGACTTGTTCACTTGTGCACTGCAGGTGAGCGCATGAAGCATCCCGGGATCACTAGCGCCCCCTGCTGTAAGGCTGGAGAACCTTTTTGTCGTGGCCTCCGTTCGGTCTCTTTTCAAAGCCGTTTTGCTCGGCTAAAGAAACACGACGTTACAGACAGATGACTAAAAACACTAGATATTATATACATCAGCTTAACCACGGAAATTAGTTGATATAGCCACAGTGTTTGAACACTTAAACAGCGACATAGAGACAGACAGCAGTTCAGTCTAAGTGCATAGCCTGCCAGCATAGGCAGCCGTGTGATTGCGCAATCCTCAGAGGAGGCCAAGCAGGAAGTGGCCTCCTCCGAGCAACTCGTCTTCGGTTTTAACATAACTATAAAAATTCAGCGATTTTGGTTCAAAATGACACCAAACTACTAAAATTAAAAGGAAAATGACTTTATAATAAAAACAATTTGATGAATATGACAATTTAATTTATTTTTTCATTTTTTCCCCTTTTCCACTTTTTTCCCCTGACGGCACGTCCCTGGTGGAAAGACAACGTCATATCTTACTTATTTGGGGAAGCAGAATGTCAAGTGTCAGTGATGCACTGACACTTTACAGTGATGCACTTTACAGTGAAGGCAAGGCTTTCACAGATGTCAGTGTAGAAATACAAACAAAACAAGAAACAAGATGAGGTTGTTCATTACCTTGACTTTGACTTTAAACCTCCGTCATCCTCAGATCTTTTCCCTTCCTCCACGACTTTGAGGTTCTGCAGAGGAATCACTTCAGCATTCCCGTACTCTGTGAACGTAACGGCCGCAGTGCCGTTCTCTCGGTCTATCTCCTCAATCTCAGCTTCATACACCCTGTCAAAAGATCACGTCTGTAAGCAGGTGAGTATGAGCCAAAGACTGAAGGTCTACTTAATAGGCAACGTTCAATAATTACTCAGTAAGTACAAAATAATTCCATTTCAATGTTACAAACTCTAATTTCAATTTTACAAGAAAAACAGCAACTTTCAAATATCTCCCAACTATACACTTATATACAGTTACAAAGACACACTCTATAAAGCAACAATCTGTTTCCTCAAGTTACATAAGAATGGAAGAATAAAATGCAACTGAATGTCAAAATACAGTTTTGAGGATATTCACACTTGCTTAAGGTTTCTGAAATGTTACAATTATGATTTGTCTTAATCAGTTTCCACATACAGAACAGAACTACGAATAAAAATATTTTTGTGAACCCATTGAAGAAGGTGCTGCTTTATGGTGACATACATTGCACTGGTGAGTCATTTGTTTATTTAAAACGAATGTTGAAACTCACTGGCCATCCTGGGTCCACATTGCCAAACATCGTTCACCCACTTTCCAGCTTTTCTTCACTGGCACTGACTCTGAGCCGCTGGTGCTGGAAGCCCCATCAACGGGCTGCGAACTCAGGAGATCTTTAGTCAGATCGATGACTTCCTGCAAAAGAGCAAGAAAAAAAAAAGACAATAATTACAGGAACTAAGGTGCTTTTATCAGGTTAGGTAATATAATGACTTCCTACTTCCTCCCTTTCAAATGCTTCCATGTCATCAGTTATTTTTAGGATACAGAATATTTCAAGTTAATACAATTCACCACATCTATCGACTTGATCAAACTTATTAGACAAAGGTAAGAGTGTGTATTAAGGTAAACCAGAGATTTCAAAAGTTATGGTTTAGAATGTGCTTAATTGTGTAAACCTACAGGTTTAAGTCATTTTAATGAGATCACAGATGCTCCTGGATTTAGTGGAGTTTTCTGTGGCTGAAAAGAGCAAAAATCTCCCAACCTGTTGCTCTGCCAGGCAGCTCGTTGAAAGAGAGCAACTTTATACCATGAGATTGTCACACTGGCTCGTGTCTATATGCAATTTTAGATTCTATAAATATTAAAACTTGGCAGAGTTTCTCTTCAATTGGATTTCCTGCACTGTAAAAATTCCTGTCCTAGAAACTATGCATGTGTGGGGCTCAGATGATTATAGGGGCAAATTCTGTTCATTTACAAACTTCAACAAAAATACTTATTACATATCAAGATCACAAAAAACTGCAGTAAATAAGTACCATCTAAAGCAGAGGGACATCAATACTACTTTCTTAAACATAGTTGTTCATTTAACAATCATTGTAACTTTATTGATTACTCGTTTCACAGATTTTGTGTAGCCCTAATTTCTATTATACATTTGGTTATCTTATTGAAGGTAGTTTGTCTCTTAAACTACATACAAAAAGAAGTTAGATTACACAAAAAGTAATGGTTTACACACCAAGAAAAAAATGCCCAAAAGTGACAAATGCTTTGTAACTTTATTCGAAATTTCCTAATAAAAATAATGAAAAGGCATACGTTTTAAGATTAATTTACTTAATTTTCCGATGTTTTCAGTCTCATGTTATAAACGTACGGCAAATATACCTATGATACTAGGGTCCAGCTATGTAAAGTAATCTGCAAAAAACATAATAGTAAAGAAGAAATAGCAAAATGCGAATGAAGGATGAATAATATTGCAATTGTGGGAAGCACACAAGGGTTCATTATCATTGGGATTGAAGGAGCCAGACAAGACCGCATATCAACAAACATGATGGCCTACTCTATTCCTAGTTTAAACTTGTTATAAATGCTACAGTGAAAACAATTTTCGGATGAAGGGAGAAAACAAACCTGCAAGTCCTTCTGCAGTTTTCGGAGATCTTCATTATCTTGATCGGTTGATAAGGCAACTTCTACTTGCTGTAGCTGAGCTTTGTAGCTGCTCAACTGTTTCACCAAATCTTCCGACATTTGTGCGCTAAAAAACAAAAAGCAAAATACGATGTTACTCAGTTTTCTACGGGTAGCTGATAAGAGGGTGTAACATAAAACACGTTTATGACTATACTACTAATCCCGCTTTACAAAAATCTGAATAAATTTATGTATAATGCGCCCACTAAAAAAAATAAACGTTAGCACAGCGCTAACACACTTAGCAAGGCCTTTTCTTCGACGTACGTTTAACGTAACGAGGCTACCGCTAGCTAACAGCCACAGAGAAGAAACAACAAAAGAGAGGCTATGTATGGTCTTACCTTTGTTTTAGAACCCTTGCCTAATCAACTGAACAATAAGTACGATTCAAAGTCGTTTATTTTTCGTAAATAGCCGTTCTAATTTTTAAAATGTGCTCTTCTTCTCTTTATCTGTGAATAGCACACCGGAAACCAGTATAAATCCCATGCGATGATACGCTGTTCTAGAGGCTCATCAGCGCCCCTATCGGCTGGACATAGCATCTTCAGTCTCTCTTTGACTTTCGACTGAAAAACCAAGCTTGTACAGTCGCCAAAACAAATTCCAATAAGCTTAAAGTTGTTTATTTATAGAGCTTTGGTCTCTTTAAACATGTAAAACCGTACTTCTTAATCTCACCCCATCATAAAGTTATATGTATTTAACTTCCCACAGCTCTTACCCAAAAACGATGGCTGCACAGATGGTTTTCTAAGTGGTCAAAAGTAAAACCACATTTTCTTCCACATCATTTCTCCGAAACACTAAAGTATATAAAACCCATTTTGTCACAACATTAAACATATTGCCAGAGTTATAATGAAATAGTCCAGATCAAAGCAAATGTATTACGGTAGTTAGAATCGCTTAATCACAGTTTTTCAGTTCCCATGCAAGACTTAAAAAATACTTTGTTCACAACAGCTTTACATTCAATCTGACTGAGCTTGCAAAGAATTTAAACAATATCACTCTTTAAATTAGAGAAGCTGCTACAAATATATACTTGCAGCTGTAACTGCAGCAAAAGATGAGTTGACAGAGTACTAAATCAGCGTCAATATAAATGCACACGACTGTCTTTAGATTTTCTCTTAAAAAGAAAATTGGAAAATCGTTTTCTTTCGACTTCACAAATATGAAATACTTTGTGTTAGTCTATCACATAAAATCCCATAGACACTGAAGTTTGTACATATAAAGTGAAGAATATGAGAAAGTCCAAGAGATATGAGTATTCTAATGCAGCAAGGCTGAGCTCAGCAACAACAGCTTCACTCACCCAGAATGTCACACACTGGATTGGAATGTGATGTAGAGGTGTTGCAAAAAACAAAATGAATAAAAATGAATAGCTTATTGTGTAAAACTATGTGCAGTGAAAAATAAGCAAAACTTAATAAATTCAGAGAAACTGTAGAAAAATTACATTATCAGATAAGAAGCACAAGAAGAACAAGGATCCTAAAAACCTAAATTAAAATGACCCCAGGTGTGTATTCTTTCATTGGACACAAGTAACAACTTTAAAATATAAGTTGTATCTGACTTACTTTATAAAAGTTTTGTATATTAATCAAGCCCATTCATTTTGATTAATGCAGTTTTGCTCTGAAAACAAGATTAGATTAATCTGTGTCAGGTTGTATGTCAACAATCTTTTCTGGGCCCTAAGTGCTATTAGTGAAAAGCTGAATAACCCCCATCCTCTCTCCAAAGACAACCATTATTTCCAGCTTTTTTTTCTATTTCTTTTTTTTTACCTTCAAGATATATGAATGGCTTATGACACAGAAGCTCAAAACGATAGACTGTACTCGTACAACACTGTAATCTAATAGTGCACATAAATTGCTTCTATAAATCACCAACATAATTATCCTCAAAAATCAACCAATGACTTAGGTGTCTGGAAGCAGCACCGAATCACTTTTTGTCTTCAGCAGTTGAACTCCTCCCATTCCTGTTCTCACTGTAGTGGAGGGAGCATCACAAATCTCCAGCGTCAGATCAAGCCCACTGAAAACACGAGCTTCACTACAACTGCAACAGATAAAGAGACCTACTTCAGTCAGAAATTAAAGCAAAATGGGTGCTTTATGATATGGCTTCCAGGGAATTAAAATGTGTAGTTCTATTCCTAAAGGTAGGTGGATTCATATTTCTTACTGCTATTACCAGCACTAAGTAAAAAAGAAAATTATGTAAAAGCTGGAATGCATTAAATCACTTTTAATAGATCTTGTCTCTTTAACACAAAGAGATATTCATTGTTATTATGTTTATACTTTTTTACTCTCAAGGGAGACACAAACTATTGACTTCTTCAGCAATCTCAGCAAAATGAAGAGACCATTCTCTGCTGCTGTTTTCCTTTAGAGAGTCCCCTGAACAGGCAGTGGGAGAGCACGGTTTCTCCTCGGCTCGCAGTGAACACAACTCAGAGTATTATTTTGGACGCCACAGCTCGTCCTGATGGGCTGCCTCAACCTCACCAGCAGAAACGAGACTTTCCCTGGCAAGCAGCCCTTCTCTGTGCAGACCTCGGTGATGCTCACCACCCTGGTGGGGATCCTCATTTTACTAACCGTGTTTGGCAACGTCATGGTAGTGATCGCTGTGATCACAAGCCGAGTCCTGAAGGCACCCCAGAACTTGTTTTTAGTCTCTCTGGCGTGCGCAGACATTCTGGTTTCCACCTTAGTAATGCCCTTTTCCTTAGCAAACGAACTCATGGGTTACTGGTACTTTGGCACAGTGTGGTGTGAAATCCACCTAGCTTTGGATGTTCTCTTTTGCACTTCATCCATCGTTCACCTGTGCGCCATAAGCCTGGACAGGTACTGGTCTGTGACTAAAGCCATTGAGTACAACCTGAAACGGACGCCCCGCAGGATTAAATGCACAATCTGCTTGGTTTGGGCGCTTGCAGCCTTGATTTCATTTCCCCCGCTCATCACAATGACAAAGAAGGAGGGAGGAAAGGACAACCCTGCATGCAAGATCAATGAGGTGAAATGGTATATCATATTCTCGAGCATTGCATCCTTCTTTGCACCCTGTGTCATCATGATTATGGTGTATGTCCGGATCTACCAGGTTGCCAAGAAAAGAACCAGAGCCTCACCAAGAGAGCGGCAAAGAGAGAACGGCAATCTAGAGAACACCCAATTTGACATGGACCCCGGAGAAAAGCAAGAAAAAGAAATGGATGAGCTGAAAGATGGGGAAGAGGTCTACGGGCTGGATGTGGAGGAAGAGCCGTCCTCCTCTGATGGGAATGAAAACATCCTGTGCTCCCTGATGAAAAAGAGGAGCGGGAGAACACCTAAAGTGACTCAGGTGAAATCTAAAGAAACTTGTACAAAGGCAGAGGACTTGTCTTCTGCGAGGGCGAGCAAGTGGAAGGGAAGGCAGTACAGAGAGAGGCGCTTCACCTTCGTCCTGGCTGTGGTCGTGGGAGTGTTTGTTCTTTGCTGGTTCCCCTTTTTTTTCACCTACACGCTTGCAGCAGTTTGTGACACGTGCTGCATCCCAGAGACGCTGTTCAAAACTTTCTTCTGGTTTGGTTACTGCAACAGCTCAGTAAATCCGGTAATATACACTATATTCAATAAAGACTTCAGAAAATCATTCAAAAAAATCCTTTGCAAAAGAAACACAGGAGGTTTGTAATTAAAACAAACAACAACAAAAAAACGTGTATTATGCTTGTTTTGCAATCTGTATTACAATGTTGCAGCATGCCAGTTTAGAGTTTTGATATTGTATAACTGTGACATTGTGGGTTGCTATTTATGAAAAATGTTACATTAAATGTTCATGTTTATCATAATTATAATATTGTCATGAAGAGTACAATTTAAAATGACACAGATGCATCAAAACATGACTTATTTCTGCATGCTACAATGGTATAAATCTCCTAAAATTTCAAAGTTTATAAATAAACATAACTTGGCACATTATTTATTTCTGACAACTGTATAATATCCTCACAGCAGTAGTGATTCAGTAAGGGAAATTAAACGCCAGAAAGATGCATAACAGACCTGTGACACTTACATAATCACCTCGTCAGAGCTGGCACAAGACTATACGGGGCCCTAATCATTTTAATTTGGGGCCCCATTTTCAGTTTTCACGATGTCTTGACCCTGACACCATTTGTTTCATATTGGTTATTAAAGTAAAACCTGAAAATGCAGTAGGTTGCAAAACTCCAACATATTTTGTTAGGATTTTTTCTTTTTTTTTTTTTTTTTGCATAATTGAAAAGTGAAAGGAATAAAAAGTACAAATACAATTCTAAGAAAGTGTGGTGTGCCTTTTAACTCTCCTCTGATGTTCATTTCTGAGGCACTGCTATAATGTTCCTGGCTCAAGTTGACCCAGGGATTTAAAAAAAATAAATAAAATGCACTAATGTCAGAATCCAAAATTGTTCCCCAAAATATTCTTATATCTGATCAGTACTAACAATTTCATTCAATGATGTTATTTACCTTCATCTCATTCAGAGAAGAAGGCTGAATGAGGATAATTCACTTGTTTTTCACAAAAATAGAACTATTTAATTTTTTATCTCCACTAGGAAAGCCTACACAGACAAGTCAACCTCAAAATGATATTTTTCAATTTTCTTGTCAGTGTTCAGTCATTCGCCTGGTGCTATGTGATCCAGTAACCATGTCCAAGTTACCTACTCCCCCTTTGACAGTAGTAAAGGATTGTTTTCTGATTCTTTCAGGTGATGATTTCAGCACTTTTGTGCAAAGTACTCAAGAGGACAAGATTTTTTCCCTTTTTATAGGGCACTGCAAATTATCTCAGATTATTTTTTGTCCCCTGAGACCATTTGCCATAGTAAGCACCACCCTGGTACCCTAATTCTTCTTTGGAAAAGCTAAGGCTGGTTTTCCAATGAAAACCTGCATAGTCTATGTATAGCTAGTGTTTGCATCATATGCTGCCTATATTAATTATGCCATATTTAGCCCAAATTATTATTGTTATTATTATTTAAAAAATGGGTCAATTTTACCCTCAACATAAAAGTAGGGTTAAGTTCATCTCCCTTCAAAATTGTAACTTTTTAAAAAATTCTTTAAAATTTGTTATTTTTGAACATTTGTAAGGAGTATAAATTAAGACAAATCTTTATAAAACAACCAAAAAAAAATAAATAAATAAAAATAGTAAGAGCTCTTGCACCTCCCGTGCTACTTTTCTTGAGAATCAAATTTAACTTTTTCTGGGGCCAGCCCTGCACCAGGTTGCATTTCTTCAAGCAAGTCAGTGATTTTGCATAACAGCAAACATCTTTTCTTATGAAAACACCTGGAAGGAATTACCCAGAATTGCTAATTTACTTTACTTTTGGCTGACAATTTCCATGATGCTTTCCATGTTTTCCACCTTCAACTTCAGGAAATATATTTCTTCTCATTTTAACACAAATGAATTTGGATAGTAAAGCCACTGTTGTTTATTTCAAGGTGCTGAAGTGAAAATATGCTTCACATATTTAACAGACTGAAGTTTTTTAAAGTCTCTGTTGATATGATTAGTTGTGATGGTGTATGACAAGAACATGGTCGATTGTTCCAATGTTTAACCCCATTAAATGACTTTTTGGCTTCTTTATTAGATGTGACTCTGCTTTTATAATTAGGCTTTGTCAAAGAAGCAGAAAAAGAAAAATCATTAGCTCCAATTATCTGTTGCATGATATGCAATGATTGTGGCAGCCAGGCAACTGAGCGTCTTTCACTGTGAGACCGAGAAAACAAGCAACATTGTAAATTTTCTGAAAACTATCGTACATGTCTTCTAATGGCTGTACAAACAATTGTGCCCTCTCCTCACCCCCAAAGCAATCTGTACAGAGGAGGATGTTATCTCCACCCCACCAGCTAGCTCACTCCCTCATAACAAGCCCTAGAACAAGACAATTATACGAACAGAAAATTATCCCTGGGAGGGACGAGTAACACGACAGTATTGAGCACAGTTTATCATGAATTATTGCCCCTCATATCAGGATATCATTAAATCCTCCCCTGGAGTCAAACAGAACTCATGCATGGATAGAAATATGAGTGTCTTCTGCAAATTACGCTGTGAGGTTAATATCCAGCAGCTTATCAGTATTTTTTTTTTGTTCTTTGAGTGTTATCAGTGTTCCTTGTCTCTTGTCCATTTTTGCGTACTTTTCATGCTGAAAGTTCTCATTGTTTGTGTTTTTTTTTTTTTTTCACTTAGTTAGCTTTTAGGTTCAGATTGATTTTTTTGCATAGTCAATCATTTGTTTATAACTTACAAAACATTTTCTTTGGTCATGTATTTTTTATTTATTTTTACTACAAATAACTGAGAGGTTCCCAGGATTTGCTTTCTGGGATTCTGGTATTGTTAGATTCCCGTGGTTCAGCCATTTCTCAAAGGCTTAAAATACAACATAATAGAATTTCCATAAAATTCCATAATGAGAAAATAGTATTTGAGGTTTTGTGGTGAAGCCTAATCATGCAACATGAATATATTTCTACAGCAGCATGAATAGATCTTAAGGTACTCATGCAGAGAAAAAGTAGACATTTGGTCTGTTTTGGAACAAATTAAAAGAAGTATCTGCTTATGAGAGTCTAGAGTATTAACAATATGAAATATTTAGTATTAAGAAGAATTCAAAAGAAATATTTTTCGTTTGGTTCTGGCTCATTGCATATCAGTCTGTTTGGAAAAAATAAAAAATAAATAAACTGCTGTGATTAGTTTCTGAATGCCTCCTTTAATTAAAATGACTATTCTCTTGGAGTCTGCTGCACTGCTTGAGCAGCTGCATTGCATAAATTACAATTTGAAGAGCCTCAACATCAAGCAATTGGGATATTAAAATGCCAAAATGAACATTACTGTCTTCCCCAAAAAGATTAATGAAACATTCGTAATCTTACGGACGCGCTCAGTTGGTTTGGTTCAAACCACAATAATGCTGGCATTATTTCAAGCCCAGCATGTTTTTAGGCTGTATTTTTGTCTCATGTCAAATCACAGCAACTTATGTGACTTATGTTTTGTTACAAACTACAAACACTATTGTTGGAGTAGCTAAAGTACACGAGTCCACTTTCACTGTTTGCTGAGACAATGATTAATTTCCTTCTGCAAAGACCGCAGACCATCACGATTTATGCCCATGATGGCTCAACTTGTAAAACTATCTTTAACACTTACTCACATTTGGAGTTCCCACAGCTTTCACAGTTTCCCTGTCAGTCCTCTCCCTTTCATAGTTCTTTTCTACTCAATCTGTATTTTTTAAAAACTTTTTGCACTCCAAGAAACAACCTACTTTGTATTATCTTGCTAATAATGGGTCAAATTCGATCCAATACAGATTAGGTTAATTTAGTTTAAAAAGGTTGCGATAGTATAAAATTTTTTTTTATCAAATTTGGCCTTTCACCTACATAATACACTTCTCTTCAAATTCCTTCAAAATATCCTTGCAGTCCCATTTGGATCAAACTCTTATTAAATGTGTTTCTATTATGTTGACCGTAGGAAGAGTAGGCATTGTCACAACGGCAGCAGGATATCGTTGTGATCCTGCTGTCACAACGATAGCAGGATCCCCATTTACTAATGGGGATCCTGAGCAAATCAACAAAGAAAACAACATACAACATTTTTTTTTCTACTAGTCATTGTTTAGATGGTAATTTGTGTATTAAATCCTGAATGAGATATTGTGTTTGTATTAAAATAGACTGATCAAATGTTTGCGACCTCAAATGTGAAAACCATTTTAGTTATGACAATAAATTTCTCTACAGTAATCAGTTGTCCACATTTTCGGTCTTCACAGTCTTCTGTGCTTTACAAAAAACACCATAATCTACTTCCTCTGTGCAATCGGACATGCCCACACACTTGTTAGACCCCACCTTTGATTGGATGATTAGCCCATTCTGAGGACTCCTCTGATGCATGAATGCAGCTGACTTGGACTGCCAATTTGGATAGTGAAGTTTGCCTATAGAAATATCACTACCACAGCCCACTGACATTAACATTAATGAGCAGAGTTTTTTTGTTGTTGTTCTATCTTCATGTTGTGGAAGAAATCATTGAGAGGTTCAAAATGGTAATCAGTGTGGAATGAAGAAGCTCCTTCTAGCCTGTACAATCTGGATCATGATTTTTTAGCCAATGTTTGATTAAAAACGCCAAATCTCTGTCCTGACAGAATAAACCAAACATTTGTGTTGAAGAAATCACCCATACGCCTTTTCTGTTTGCCACACTCTCAAAGAAGTAGTTAGAGAGACATCAGATAAACAAGAGTTGTCTAGAAGCCCTAACAAGTTTAAATAAAAGCATGAGATGAATAGGCTGTTTTTAATTTAATGGTAAGTCATCTATTATTTATTAATCAGAATGCACCAGGCACACTGGGGTATATTAGATCTCCTCCATGATAAAGACACAAGATAATATAATTTGACTCGGAGGACTGCAAGCGGCAGGAAGACCCTATAATGTTTCATATTTCTTCCATTCCCAAGGGCTTACTGCTGCATGTAAAATTAGCAATTAACCCAGTTTTTAATTGTGTTTGAAGTAAGACACCTGTGAAACTGGAGTTGTTTATTTAGTTGTTTTTTTTTAGAAGTAACAGACATCACAGTATGACTTCTAAAATATAGATTTGGCTATCTCCCCTTCCATGCCCCTGGTCCACCCAAAAAGACATGATTTGCATAATTTTTTAATTTAAAAAAATTTTTCTTTTACCATTCACTTGGCCTCTGTTAGCTCACAAATAAATCTTAATTTGCCTTAGGTCATCTTCTGATTGACAATAACCCCTAACAGGCCCAGTGGAGACAGTGTATCCCAGTGCTTTCATGTATTTTTTGCACCTCTGCATAATTTGAATATTTCCACAATCTTGAGCAGTTCTTACCAAACAGTTTCCCTGCAGGGATCAGTGAGATTTTTCTGAATCTGATTAAATCTTCAAGGACTCCACAACCAAATGTTTCTTGTCTGCTTTGACTGGAGGCCACTCTTGATCTCCAGAAGAACACCTCAGGGACCAGAGGACCTCACTGGGAATTAAAAGAGCTAGAATATGTGGATGGCATAGAACTTGGAATAAGAAATCAAACATCTCAGCATTTTAACAAGCCTGTAATATGCTAAGTTAAAGGTTTTCAGTCTTGTTATAGTTTGTTACATAGATTTAAAAAGGACAGTTGTGTTCTCATACTGCTATGGCTTCTTCTTCTCTTTCTGCCCAAAATACTTATTTGGAAAAGAATGGGAAAATTACAAAGGCCGCAGAGGTGATGTGGTTAAATAAATCTTAGTGCCACATAATCCCCTCCTCATGTTGTATAAACAAAATAATGAACAAAACTCTACTCTCCTATGTTATGAAGCTGCGGGAGAGTTCTACCTACTACAACGGCCATTAATTTCAATAGGAAAAAGCTGATTAAATAAGGTAAAACTGCAGAATCCATGCAGGAGTTATTTGAGAAAATTATACAAGCTGAGTACTCTTGGTCAGTTACTTAGCATAAAATGGTATTAGCACAGGAAGGTGTCCATTTTATATGTAGGAGAAACCAAATTACCTCCTGGGCAGCTGCAAATGTATTCTACTGTAATGCTACGAGCCATAACACATTTCAATGACTCAAGAGCAAGAAGAAAATGGAGCAAGTTTTCTGAAAGGTGACGATCTACATGGTGGTGGATGTGAGGGTAAGACTGCCTTAATCCACAGCAAAACTCACAACTTCAACTCCTTGAAATTAAAATGAAACTTGATATGTGCAATGCTAGCACAGTTCTAACCAGTAGACAGACACTTCACTAAAATATTCACTGACTAAACATGGAGTCAACAAACTATGGTTAAGCATGGGCTATACAAAATCCAACTAAATCTGGACGTTAAACTGAAAAGGATAACTAACATGTTTATATAATCCATGATCTTAAAAAGTATTTACCTGGTGCAAATTTATTGACGAGTTTGCTATCTTATTATATCTGTCCTGCTAATATCATTTCCACTCTGTTTTCTCCTGGTGTTTTGCTCACAACATCCTCCCATACATGCACATGCCCTTGGGCAATGCCAACATCCGACATACACAGACAACATAAATATCAATTTCTATTTACTTTAAGTGAACTTCATCTATTCTCACCAGTCAACTGTTGAAAAAAAAAAATCTATTGATGAGCTGACATCTACAGCACACCTAGACACACAAAGACTTAGCTGAATACAGAGACGTTTAAACAAGCTCTGACAGCTTCGGTAAAGGTGTCAACTTTACTTTATTTCATCTTAAAAGACTTTCAGAGAACAAAGTAAACCTACCAAGCTGGTATTGAATCATACCTAATGACATTTTATTAAGTGATGTAAAGATATAGCATAATAACTATCATAATAAATGCAAATCAGTTGGCATTAATATTCAATGTTCTATTAGCCCATAAAGTAAAAACATTGCAAAGACTGAGAGAGACATTTCTAAGCAAGGTTCAGACTTTTTGATAGCATAATATTTTAATTATTAATTTGATTGATTGTAAGGCTACATACTGTATCTTTCTATGATTGTCTTTGTTGTTTCTTTGTATTAATCATTCAATATGTTTCTCTTGAAGCTGGAAAAAAGGTAATGAAATTATTTCAGGTTATTATGGTAGATAAAGTTTGGGGTAAAGTGACCGTATCTCAAATAATTGGTATTTAACAGACTTTGAATTATACAGGTGTCTAAATCTTTCAGGTACTTTGGTAATTAAATTTTAAATAAATACATAAAAATTGTTTTAATTGTCACATTCTGAGTCGTACTGATACAAAACAAAAAGTGGTTTTCCTTAATTTCTACCATTTTCTCCTCATTTTATTTGTTTTTACCATTCAGCCACAAGAAGAATGACTTCTTCCATTTTTGGCAATCGTCTTATTCAAAAATAATATCAATCCTTACATTGCTCAAAGTAGCTCGCTACAGTCAAAATGTCCTGTATGATGTTGATCGCAACCTTTTATTTTTGTTGCATTTACAAAATTAATTTAAAATAGTCTTAACAGTTCTCTCTGCCTAAATAAATGTATTCCTGTGTGGAAAGGGAACCCACATCTCAGAATAATAAGAAGCTCTCTCTATTGTAGAAATAATTACATATTTTCAGGATAATCAGTCACGCTTATCTCCATGGGAGCTAAAATAATTACATTTTCCAGATTCAAAATTGGGCTTGCCTGATGAAGAACTAATGAACAATGAATCTGTATTTTACCTTTTCACATTGGAGCACACACTTGTGCAGTTCTTCAACAAAGGTATGACGGGTAATGTTTTTCATTGTGTGTCTGAAAACTTTAATTCACTTTGATTAATAGGCCTGTCACAGTTACATCAAAACTGAACTGATTCGTAAATTGCTGGCAAAAGTATTCGTACCCCTTTTTTCCCATATGTTGTCTTGTTACAAGATACTTCAAAGTATTACATTGAGAAACCATGTGCTCAAACAACACAAAGTAGCAAATAATTTTAAAGCCTTAAGAAAATGATGCAAGTTAATGTGCATTAGTACTCTGAGTCTGCTCTGCGTAAAACTGCCTTTGACAAATGGCAGCTGCTTCTGGAGTATTTTGGGGGGTTCTTCTAGCAGCTCTGCACCTAAAACTTACTTTTATCCAGTCTTATTTACAGCCCTTGTCGCCCCCCCAAAAGGTAAGACAATAACAAAGACATGAAAGAATATAACCTCCAAAAATTAATATTTAATTAACAACTAACTTTGCTAAAACAATTGCTGAACTTTTACATCCCCTTTTATCCTCCCCGCTCAAATGTTTGTCAATACTTGACCTCAAAACATATGTAGTGACACAGCTTGGAAAGTGCCAGTGCAGCTACAACGCTGAAGAACATGACAGTGATGAGTCATTGCTGCCATCTTCAGACGGCTGAGTGGAACTGCAATATTTCAACAAACCTGCACAAAGAAATAAACCTGACATGAGCTACGTTTTTTCTATATTGGTACAGTGATCATTTACCAGACCTTAATATGCATCAGCGATGCTTTAAACTTAACTGAAAGGGTATTCAGAAGGCGTCGATGTGATCCCGCGCATGCGCACTGTCTCTGATGTCATACTGGAACTTGGCGTTGCGTTTTATACGTGCCCTCCTTTTTGGATAAACAAAATATTGCGTCACTGTTATTGTGCTAGTTGAGACTCCAGCTGGTCAGGGACAGTTCGCCACCATTTCACCTACATTCAGGCCTTTAAAGCTGCGTTTCCGATTAAAAGTCGTCACACGGCACAGCGCAAATGTCGTTTCAAAAGGACGCGTCATCTGACGAGAGTTTGCAAGGTAAAGTATTTAAATCTAATGATCTATAAAACATTAGAAACGCGTTGTTGTCTCTATATTTAATGGTGTTTTCCCCCTCAGCGTGTGAACTGTTTGTTGTTTTGCTGTGCCCTTTACCCTTCCTGGCAGTTGTTACCAAAACGCCTGTAAAAATTTTTTATAATAACAAGCATTCATGTGTAGACACTTTATCCTAAGGTTCCTGGGTAGAGCTGCATTTCAGTGGAACTGGCTCCCAAGGCACCAGTCATCGAGGAAGCCAGGAGCACATTCCCACGTCCAGTCAGGAGGGGGACGTGGAGAAAATGCTCCTGGAAGCGCAACACGAGTCAGGCAGGAGCAGCTCCAAAGGAAGTTCCCAGTGCAACAGGTTGGTCTGCAAAATAAAAATGAGGAAGAAGAGACAGTGTTGGGTTTTTTTTTTTCGACGTTGGTTGTGCAACACCTATTACCCAAGAAGCCGCTGTTGCGGGTGTGTTCACATCTTTGTTATGTATTTTCTTCTCCGCAACAGCCCACTCAGATCACAGACTCCCCTTCTTCTGTGGAGAGGCTCAGAGGGAAACAGCTCTCAGGTAGAATATGTAGGAACTACTTAGTTTTTGTACATTTCCTGAAAAACGTATCAATGTTCCCTGATCTTTTTCAACTGAAAAATAGTTTTTAGAACCACCTTGTGCTGCAATTGCAATTGGAAGTCTTCTGTGGAATGTGACTTTTTGGCTTTGCAAGTCTACAGCCTGGGATTTTTGCCCATTTGTGTTTACAAAATAGCTCAACCTATATCAGATCGCCTCTGAGACAGCTACTTCAGTTTCAAGTCTTTTAAAGCCTTTAACTTCCACACCTACCCTGTATTTGACTCCATCCATCTTTCCATATCACCACAGCGGATGTTGCCTCTACCACGCTTCACTTGGCGATGGTGTGTTCAAGGGAGGTGTTGAGTTAGTTTTCCACAGTGCACATCATTTTGCTTGTAGGCCAGCAACTTTAAATTTGGTCTCATCTGACCAGAACTCCTTTTTCCACGTGTTCGTTGTGTCCCTTACATCGCTGGTGGTGAAGTTTAAACAACTCTTTTAATGGTTTTCTCTCTGCAAATGCAGACTTGCTGTTCTTTTTTTAAATAAAAGTCAGATTTGTGGTGTGGATGACTAACAGTCTTCAATATATTCTCCCAGCTATGAATGTGTGCAAGTCTTCCAGAGTTACCATGAGCCTCTTGGCTGTCCCTCTGATTAATGCTCAGCCTGTCGGTATAAGTGGATGGCCATGTTAACTTAGGTTTACAGTTGTGCCATACTCTTTCCATTCTCACATGATGGTCTATAATAAAACCAATTTCTGTGGTTATAATGTAACAAAATGTTCAAACAGTGTAATATAACGTGGTATACATTTACAAGACGGTAGCAGCACTATGTTTGACATGTCAAAACAAGAACAAGAAAATATGTCCTAATAACTCCAGCATTCCTGTATAGGGAGGTCCTTATTTGTGCATTCAGGCTTAGTTTATGCAAGTGAATCAGTCTTACCATTACTAACGCTAATCTTGGACTTCCTAGCCATTTTACACCCTGAAAATCATCTGTTGATCATGTATCATTTTAAAACTCAGACGGTTTTCATTGCTGTCTATTGTTCCAGTCAGATGAGGACTTTCAAGAGAGAAGACGTGAAGTGGAGAGTCTGATGAAGAAAAATGCTGACTGGATATGGGACTGGTCCAGTCGGCCCGAGAACAGTCCGCCAAAGTAAAGACCTCTTTTTTTGGTTGTTTTAAAGACAAAAGTTTGAATGTTTAGGGCAGTGTTTCCCAACGCTTGGCCTCAGGACACACTGCTCTGCATGTTTCCCTGCTTTAACATGCCTCATTCAACAAAAGCCTGGCAATCTGCCATCAACTGAAATCAATTGGCCCTGTGTTTAAATGTTTGAAGCAGGTAAACATTTAAACATAGGGACAGTGTGCCTTCAGGAGCAGGGTTGAAAAACACTGACTAGGTGTGTTTTTCACTAGGTGTGTAGACTGGTTGCTGTTATCAAGATATACAGAGGTTTTAAAAGTTTCAAAAACACTTACATCTACTTTCACACTATTCCTTCAAAACCCTTTGAGATTCCAAGGGAAGGTGACTGAGCAATAGCAATAAACAGATGCCATGAAAAGCGTTGCCATAACTGTAATAAACACTATATTAGCAGCTAGAGTAATCGTTAAGTTTCAGTTTTAAATGAAGTCACTTTAGCCAAGGCTGTCATAGTTCTAGTGTAGTTTAAACTACAAACACTCAGGGCTCTAACCTGAATTAGATTGCTTATATTTTCCTCATACTGTCATTTTTGTGATTTGCTGACTTCACGGTGGTATCTGTGTGAGCACGGGTGTTCGCATGACATTAAACCAGAAATAGCTGATCTTTAATCTATGCAAAAGACTGAAATATTAATGTGCTGCTCTGCAGGGAGTTCCTGCTGAAGTACCCCAAGCGCTCGACCTCGCTCAGCATACGGAACACCAGTGTCATGAAGAAGGGCGGCATCCTCTCCGCTGACTTTCTGAAGATATTCCTTCCCTCGTTAATCATTTCTCACATTCTCGCTCTTGGCTTGGGGTAAGCGGTAGGATTTATATTCTGACTCTGGGAATGTCGTGGAGTCTCATTAATTTCTATGCAGCACACAGGTGCATCTCAATAAATTTGAATATTACTGATAGGTTAATGAATTTCACAAATGGAATTCAAAAAGCTCAGCTCATATATCCTATAAATTTATTAGACACACCGTAGTGTATTTCAAATATTATTTCTGGTAAATTCGATGGAAAGAAAATGACTTTTCTTAGGAAAATGCTGTGGTATGGCCTACACAATCATGAAAAGACTGCTGTCTTGATAGTTGTCTAGCAGTTACTTACACACCCAACAAGATATATATTTTTTTTATTCCATTTTGGAGTTTTATTAACTGTAAGCCATAATCATCAAAATGAACAGAAATAAATGCCTAAATTAACATTACATTGAATCTATATCACTTTTATTTTTTGACATATTGAAATAAATGAACTTTTTGAATATATTAATTTTTTTTAGATGCACCTGTAATATTTGAACTTATTCATTTGTAAAGGACTACTTTAACATAAAAATGTTTCTTTGTTTTCAGGATATTTATTGGGAAGCGCCTAACTTCCCACAACACCTACTGAACAAGCTGCTGATGCGTTTAGGGACGCCGCGTTACAACCAGCTTGGCATGCCTTAAATTGGGACCTGTGCCATGTGACCTGTGATTCTGACTGATTGCCCCACACCAGCATGAAGAGCCGAGGATCTCTCACTGCTGTGTTGTTGAATGCACCACAACCAATCTCCCTGTCCATGATGTGTTCACTTTTAACTGAGATGATCGTTTTGCTGCTTACTGCTCCTTCCACATGCATGCTATGGGACAAATATATATTTTATATATAAATAATGTAAATCACATTTTTTGATTTAATTAAAATCAGATTTAATTTATTATGATGTGCTGAATTTGCTGTTCTTTTTAGATCAGCCTTGTGACAAAAATTAATAGGCAAATCGTTAGCTTAGTGTTGATGATCAGAAACATCTAAGTGTAATAACAATAAAATATGTTAGAATTTTAAGGAAATTGGAAGTACATTTGATAAATAAATCAGCAAGTGTATTTGTTATTCCCAATAATCTAACATATAGATCATTAAATGTTACACAAGTTATGTGACAAAACCGTATCTGTTTGATAGATTTTGTTTTGCAGTGCACCATGAAATAATAGTTCAGGCTTGGATTCACAGGAAATGTGAACGTTTTAGTCCAAGTTCTAGATGTGTCTGTGTATGATGTTTCTTCAATCCCTGACTCCAGGTGAAGTTAGCAAATTGTATATTCCCCAAATTCCTTAATAGGCTTTGATTCACAATTCTCTAAAGGCTGCAGTTATTTTTCTATCACTTTTTCCTACCACTAAACTTTCCCACATGTGCTTGGATACAAAACTCTTATCCAATGAGCAGTAGTGATCCACATCACTGACTCTTAATGGTTCAGAACTAGTTAAAATAATTACTGATAATGTTTTTGGTAAAGTAAAATGCTGCTATATTTTTATCAATATTCCATTTCTTACATATTTAATGCTACATTTGCTTTCAAATGTGTTAGGATCTATTGAATCGTGCAACGTTTGGACCCCTGTAGTGTGGAGGATTGTATTAAACATTAATGTGCCTGACGGACTTCCAAAACAACTCTTTACCACGCATAATAAAAAGAAAAGGAAAGCATGCAGATGAACACAATTAAAATTTTATTGAACTTTGGTCAAAATAATAAACAAGTGAATACATTGCCACCATGTTAGGAATCAATGGACAAAGACAATGCATTATTATGTGTTTGTAACGTCATCAGTATACGTTTTGTGTAGTCAACCTTCATGTCTGCATTCACAACTACAAAGATCCACGTTTGCAGTATGTGGTTCAGATCTGGGTGGCATCCCTAATCAAATGGGGAAAAAAAAGGAAAAAAAAAAAAAGGGCACATGTATGAGGCCTGTCTTTGTTTCCTACTTATTACAAGATTCGGAGGCACTCTATCACATAAACTGTATGTATGGTGTGCGATTTTCCTCCTTTATGTGTTTTCATAGACAGCCACGTGTAGCAGCAGTATATGAGGACAAAACTCTATAAAATAGGATTTACAAATAATGCACATGAGGTTCGTATAACGCTCGGGGACGCAACTTGTAGCTGTCACTGGTTGAAGTAGGTATTAAGGCTGCAGATTCCCTTTGTCCTGGACTCTATTTTGTGCCGTTCAGTTTCCAGTCTGCATCCTAAAACAGTGTCAAAAAGTAGGACTTTAATCTCTTCACGCAGACATTTTCTGACAGTAATTTCCAAACCGATTGCCCCAAATAGTTTTTCCTCGACAAGTTTGCAGTAGATCTGCTCGGAAAAAAAAAAAAAAAAAAGAAAGAAAAAAACAGTGGCGTGACTGGACATTTCTCCACCTCTCTACAACATAAAAACATGCAAAGCAATAAACATGTTTTAATACCTTACTTCTAAATTTAAAAACACATCTGTAGTTTTAGTTTCTTTTATTATGTCGATGACAAGGTGTACTTGAGTAGATACAGTCAGTGAATTTTATGTTGCTGTATTGACTGGGGGATAAAAAGAAGAGAACGGGGGAGGGGAAGGGAGGAAATGAAACAAGTCCACTTTTCAAATTCATGGGCCTTTTTCCAGCAGCAATTTGGCCTGAATACAAGACCAATGGGGGAATGTTACAGTTAGGCCTACTGGCCTATTCACCCGTGCTTCTCAGGGCCCAAAAATCTCTGAAAGATGAATACAACCTTGACAAGACGTCATTTTAAGGACTTCCGAGAGTTCTGTCGTTAAATCGTGAAATGAAGGCTTAAAATGTCAACACAAATAGCAATGTTCAAGGGTTTGACCTCTAGGAAGTGCCATTCCATCAATTAGACCCGAATTGGGCTTTCTGGGTCAGGGGAGGGGTGTGCCGATTGCCCTGGTGCCAAAGGCAAAGAACAACCTAAGCTCAGACTCGAAAATAAAACAGGCCTATGGATCAACCTCCTGTGGCAAAAAAAAAGTAGACACGTGCTTTCAATTTCTTCACCAGGAGGAACAACAAGGCTGTTTCTTCTTATACAGATAGACAAGTAGTAGGCTTAACTACACAGGTATGGTAAAAGCCCTATCCTCTGGAGCCCCAAATATTTTTTTTTTTTGTTTTTAGTTGATTTTGTCCTGGAAAATGTACAAGTTGTTGGTGGCTGCCACAGCTATCACGTTATCTTTGGGGTGCCAGGCAGTGTGGAGGATCTTCTTGTTGAAGTCCAGGCTGTCCACGCTGATCTCGTCCTTCTTCCTCTTTCCGCCGGTGGACACTTTGCGGGGTTTGAGCGTAGCCCGTGGTTTGCTGCTCTCCCGGGACGCCTCCAGTGTAATGTCCCGCCTGGTGTTGCGGTCAAACATTCGGAAGAAGTTGTTGTAGGAGCCGGTCATGATGGCACTGGTGGAGGAAGTAAAAAGGGATTACCTGCATTGATTGTCTTGCCATAAAACGAAAGGAGAAAAAAAACAAAGCGACTCGTGGATCGATGATGCTGAAAGATCTAAAGCGGCAGCAGGGGAACAATAACTGCTTGCATCAGGGAGGACGTTTGTTTACCTGTCACTGCCATTCCAGCAGCACTCAAACTTGTCAAAGATGCAGTCGTTTTCATACAAGGAGCAGAGCTTACTGCGAAGGTATTCATGGACCTGAAACAAAACATTTGAATAAACATGAATACTTGACTTAAAAAATACAATTGCTTTTAAAATCTTAAAGTAGTGACAAAACGTATTATAAATTTATAGCCCATGTTATTTTTAAACAATCATTGTCTGCAGAAGCAATAAATGGAGAGCAGTGAATTGCATGTTGTCAGGCAGGAATAATTGAGCCCAGACCTCAAGAGCTACTTATCCTGCAGCTTTCAGATGCATCTGTTCAACACACAGATGAGGGAATTTAGGCATTTGATTTAAGTGTGCATCCAAAAGTTGCAGAATGTTAGCTCTCAAGGATTGGACTTGGGCACCTGATAGTGTTCCATTGTATGCTAATGTTATTGTAGTGAAATATAGCATACACAGATGATTTTCATAGTAAGTACAACTTATATTAGGCAACATTTTGATGTATTGTAGCTCAAGACGGCATATAAATTCAATGAGCAGAGCTGAAAGTGGCTACCATGCACTTGTTAGCATATTAGCCAGACAGCGTATATACTTCTTTTAGCACAACAGACAGGGTTAGCTAACATAAGCCAACATACTATTAATAGCTTGTTCACCTACACTAGCATTTTAGCTAACGAGCGCGCAGTACCGAACTTTAGTGAAACATTGTGTTAGATATTGATAGGACCATACTAGTGTTAGCATGTTTGATATATTTTTTTGGAGTACTAATACTCTAGATTCCCAGAGGGTCTAAAAAGCCCAAAGTTGATACATTTTAGGGATAATACAGCTGTCCCTGTACACACCAGGATTTCTTCAAGACTTTTCTAGCTTAATGTTATTTTGATTATTTGTATGTCAGTGAAGCTGTCATCAAATATATTTCTCTTCTTTAAAAAAAAAATCCGAATAAAT
The DNA here is from genome assembly GCA_903067065.1 of Brachyrhaphis terrabensis. Classification (NCBI taxonomy): domain Eukaryota; kingdom Metazoa; phylum Chordata; class Actinopteri; order Cyprinodontiformes; family Poeciliidae; genus Brachyrhaphis; species Brachyrhaphis terrabensis. The sequence goes on from CAEGAG010045280.1 coordinate 23,220, forward strand.
AAAAAACCTAAAAATTACTCTAAATTTGGCGGTTATTTACTGTAACTTACTCAATGTTGTTGAAATGATAGACGCAAGTCATAATAGTCTTAGTGGATTTACAGTTTATATATTTGTACTAAGTGCAGAGAGATGGACCTAAAATAGTTGTTTTAAACCCCTGCAGAAGTAGATCAACACACCTGATACGTCTCCACTGGTCTGTTCTCCATGTTGAGGTCCCAAACCTTGACGGAGAGGTAGTCACGTGTCATCATATAACGTCCGCTGTGACTGAACTTCACGTCTGAGATGGAGGAGATGATCTCTGAGAAAAAGGATCGGCTGCTTGGATCCTCAGGCTCCTCAAAGACTAAAAATACACACACACACATTAAAAGAAAAATGAGAATGGTTCCCAAAACTGTATTTACAAACAGCAAGTGCGGTAATCCTAACATCCTCTATTGCGTCATAAACTTACACTTAGAGTGCCTATCGCAGAGTGCCGCTGCTCGCATGTCACAGAGGCGGATGGTGCCTTTGCTACTGCTGTACACAAATACATTGCATTGGTGTGGATGGCACTCAGCAGCTGTGATTACTTCTGTCAGTTCTTCCATATTGGCGGGCTTGATGTCTACAATATCTGGGAGAGCAGTGTTAAAGGAACAAACCGCCTTCTCTTTCAGTAGGATACAGACTCCAAACGACGAGGCATGTGTTTGATATCTAATATATATGATCAAGAAAAGGATACTAAAACTTCTGTCTGTGATTTCCAAGTGCCATAGATTTATTCTTAGGTCATCTGCAGAGAGGTAAGTTTCATGGTCACTATTTACAGAAATGGAATTAATGTGATAGGTGTGCGCATTTGCAAAGATCCTCCGTGGGCTTGCTTCTACCATGAGATCCATTGGCATCAGAACTGGTACCTAAAAGAAAACGCAGAACAATCACTTGTTATCAATTTTAAAAGTTTTAGAACTCATCACAAGCAAAAAAAGTGAGGCAGGTTTGAACTTTGGTTGCACATACCCGTAAAGAGGTGATTCTAAAAGGATCTCTGAGTCGCCCATCTTCATCTTTTAGGTTGTAACCCTCTGCCCGTTTATCTCTTTCGCTTATTTTCCACAATTTGATAGTTTTATCTGCCAGAAGTTAAAGACGTCGTCAGTTTTGAAAACCATGTGTGAGTATAAAGTCTAAAACCAAGTCAAGGCCTCTTACCGTTTGTTGAAAGTAGAAAGTGAGCAGCATTTTGTTGGGGTAGCCATCTTATTTTATTAATTTTTTCCTCAATTTCTAAACTTTTCAAATAGTCAAATTCTGGCTCATGACTCTGAAAAGTGCTATAGACGTTGTATTCCCCACGCAGGTGTGGACGATTCTTAGACTGAGGAGAACAATAAATAAAAGCACAAAAAAAAAAAAAACATGAGTCACCAGGTTTAAATCCTTTCACTGCAACAGAGGAGGGAGGGGGGTGGCATAGCAAATCATCCCTTACTATACTGAATAAATCTTACCTCTTGTTCATGTTGAAATATCACTACTCGCCCTCCCTTGTCTCCAGTTGCAAGTAAATCTCCAGAATAGTTGAACTCAACAGTTGAGATTATGTCAGCTGAAAAAAACAAAAAAAACACATATTGGGTGACTGCGACTTCACCCAACATTGCCTTTTTGACAAAATTTTATATCTGTATGACAGTTAATTTTAAGATCTCCAGAAAATTATTCTGACTTCTCACAGCCAGTTATATAAATCTAAAATGATTTCAAATGTCATCAAGAGGTGTGAAATTGAGCGTGAGGTTGCTATAGCACTATGCGGCTCTCTGGAGGATTTCAAAAGTATCATATTGAGGAGGAAGAACAATACTGATGTGAACACAGCAACAGATTTCCAGAGTTATTGGAGACAGCAAGTGTTGACCTGATGATTAAAAAAAATAATATTTTGGTTTATGCTGCCTACTTGCTGGCCTAACATCTACATTTTTGCAGCAGCATTAATAAGTATACACTGTATTTCAGTGCATTCATACGTTGACCATTATACTTGCTGGAGCATCACCAGTATATTGGCCAGAATTTGAATCAGACATTTTTTCCTTGATTGGCATGAACATTTTATTTATGTGCATCAAAACTTAAGAACTATAAAAATGTTCAGTCTAAAAAGAATCAACCAACAGCAACTACTTTGATCAACTTCTTTATTTTAATATATGGAAAAACACAAAAATAACTAAGGAATATTAACTTTGATTTTAAAAAATGGGAATAGTTTAGCAATTCTTTAACTGGTTTTGTTACATTTTAAAACTGAAACCTTTAGTAAAGAACCTGCAGCGCATTTTTTACTTTGAAAATGTAAGGGGGAAAAATAACCTAATTAGCAGGTCAGAAATTAAACACAACGGGCAATCAGCTTTGGCCTAGAAAAGCTTGATTGATACATATCTAAATATCCCTTTTATGCATGTCAACAGCAATAAGCAAAGTAGTAAGTTAGAAATAAGCTCTATGGATCTGGGACTCAAAGGTTACACACTGGATTTCTGTGATTCACTATTTTACTGTTTTTTTTGGATCTGGATTGCCCTTGATCGATTCTACCTCAAAATCTGCAAACTTTAACTCTGTCAAATCTGTGCAGGATTACCTTGATCTATGATTATGGTCACTAAAACTTCGGTTTGTCTAAATTTAGAAAAGTGTCAGTTTTCAAGCATTTTCTTTCATACCTAGGACTGACCCAAGATTAGCAACATACATTTTTTTTAAACGAATGTGGACTACTCCCTGCTTACATTTAAGAAGCTTTAAGTGCTATTTATTTATTATAAAGTCTGCAGCTGCTGTTGATGCTCCAGTGGATTAACTTTTGAATATGCTAGTCATGGCTGCACTGTCCCATAAAAAGGACATTTTATTTGCTATTGTAGATTGTTGCTTTGAAAATTAACAAAAGATAATTGCGTGTAACATACACAAAATAGCCATTGTTACTTGTTGAATACAAGTTACTATTTCTGTATGTGACATAATATTGAGCTTATTTTCAAAGATTTAGTCTTATGATAATTAAGTACAATACAAGTAGAATTTATAAATCAACCAAATGGTCTGTTAACACTTTCCACGTATCCCGAAACTAACAAAAAATAAACTGATTTGATGCATCAGCACAAATAAATCAGCCTGTGCGAGGTCCAGAGATTCCAACAAAAATTAGAAATACTTTATTTTAGGATGCAACAGTGTTTCATTTGAACAAGAATGCATCTTTTTCATAAAGCAGGATTTTTTTTTTGTTGCTTTTCCACCATTTTACAATGGTGTAAACATAATTCACTACTAACTGATGTCACCTACTAACTGAATGATAAAGGACTATTTACAAGCCAATTAACTAATATTTAGTGACCATTAAAAATGCTGAAAGTTGATCAAATATTGTAAATAACCACAAGTGTTTTCTTTACAGCAAATCTGAATGTGTTTTATTTTGCCCGTAACTTTGACATTTGTTTAACTGCTTAAACGTTGTATGGCAATCATAAATAATTTTTTAAATAAATATTGCTGTTTACTTTTGGTCACAACCTTAAGCAAATTTCAGTATAAACTGAGGAGCATAAATTACCACAGAATTTCAGCTTTTAAAGCTGCTTTAGCAGTACTCATTTTTAACACACACATGATTTTAACTCTTGAAAGTCGGTACCCTTTCAGATAAAATATTTGGGTTTGACAAACAGGTCTTCTGACACACACACACATTTTGCTAAAACGTCTAGCTTAATATTCTTTTAATAATAACAGATGCCGAAAAGGTGGTGAAATAGCCCTTTACCCTGCAGCAAGATCAATGAAAAAAATTCAGAAAAGCAGAAGACAATTAGATCATTTCTAGTTTAAAAATGTTCCATTACTCACACAATGCCAAAAGGCTCCATTAGAAATTTGTTTAGCTTGTAAAATAGTATTTTTCTGAATGACTAAATATGTATACAGAGGGTGTCTCTGAGGGAGTAATAGTGTTGTCTCGCTGCTAGTGAATACCTGAAATGTCATCTACTGACAATGAGGAAGTACACTCCAGGTACAGGCAGTGCAGACATGTACCAAAAAAAGGGAAGGACGGGCCATATTTCAGCGACTGACAGCTAAACACGCACAGCGACTCTTCATGTATGAATGAAAACAAGTCATGATGTCACGCCAGCAGCACACTGACATTTAGCTCCCCACCTAGCTTACAGCTAGTTAGCGAAAACAGCAATTCACAGGGTAAGGGCGTTCCCACAACTACAGTCACACAAAACGGGAGAACCGACTTTTAAAATAAATCATGCTTGCATCTGTGGCTACGTGTAGAGAATTCCCTTTCAAGCCCATAGAGCGCCATCCCCACGGTATCCGAGTAGCAGCTTTAGCTTAGCTGCCGAGCTAACGCTAGCTACATACCTTCCGCAACATCTTCATCTATCGCTCCTTTCACTTGGGAGAAACACCACTGGAAATCATTTCCTCCTGCAACTCCTGTGAAAAGAACGAAGGCGTTAGTTTGGGTTAGACTATCTCCTTCTTTTAGTTTTACAGCTGGTGATGAGATGACCTGACAGGGACACAGTTTGACAACTTAGCTCGCTAGCGCTAACGTTGGTTCAGATTCAGGCCACACCGAGAGAGAGGTGGATCCTTTTCCCTCCCTTCAAAAGTAGCTTACCCGCCATTGCTTCATTTAGCAGCTTTTGTTGCACACAGCTTCCGATACCCGATCAACCCAACGCGGCTCGCTCGCTCCGGGAAGCGGATAGCATCCACAATCAGTGAGAAGACTCGGGTCCAGATCTGTCAAGACCACGGAAATTATCCGTGATTTTTTTTTCTTCCAAAATGGCGCACGGTACATGGAGAAACGACGTCATGCACACATGCCACATCCTGGCTCCATCCATCCTCCCGTGCATCCCTTTCTAACGCCTTACATTTCCTCTCTTTCTTCCATTTATCCAACTTTATTGCACCAAACTAGATAATAAAACCTCCGCGTCTTGTTTTAAAGACACGTTTTCCGCTCTTTGGCGACTGAGTCAAACATTACATTCAGAGAGCAGCTATGAAAATGATTGCTGAATTTAAAGTAAAGAAAATACATCTTAACGAGCTCCCGAGGAGACTATTACATTTTTATACCGTGTGTTCAACAGGCGGCATATTTTTTTATTTGTATTTTAAATGCGAAGGGTTAGAAATGCAAAAATATTCTTTTAAAAACATATCGTTAGTTGTTTTTTATTTTTATTTTTTCAAGTTTTGTGACATGATTACAAATTTAAAGTGAGATGTAATTTAAAAACGTGACAGGACAGGGTACCAATGGTTCTATTTGACGGGCATTTGGTGACATCTAGTGGTGAAATAGTGGAAGTCCATGTCACTGTTATTACCTATGGTCAAAAAATCTTACATTAAAAAAATAAACAAAACAAAACATAAGCGATTCAATAAATATCCCTAAATGTGATTATTAAACATTCAAGATAAATCTTTAATAAATGCATGCATAATTATTTAAATCTTTCAATGATGTATGAAATACATGGATAAATAGTAAAACATGGTTAGTCCTCAATTGCAATTTGAATTTGTTAAATGACTACATTGTATACACACTCCAAACAACTGCTGACATAACCAGGTTTTTCTGTTCAAACAAGTTCACCTTGAAAACAGATCACTAGATTCTAAAAGAAGTCTCCGAAAAATATCTAAAGTGTTATCGCAGAACCTACAGGAAGAGTTTGCAACTGTGTGAGATACACCAGAAAAACACTGCATAGGTTTTACTCCTATGGAGATGTGCAAGGATGAAACCTTTGCTTTTAAAGGCCCATACATAATTCAAATAAAGACCAGGACTTCTGAAGTAAAGCTCTTTAGGCAGATAAGGCCAAAATGGTATAATGTACAACACCAGAGAAAAGCCAATTAAAGCAGTTGAGGAAAAAAACATCTTACGAACTGTGAAGCATGAATGTGAAAGGGTGATGGTTTTGGGATGCTTTGACTCCACCATGGATTCTGCTGTTTGTCACACGGTTCTTGAGAAAAATGTGACTCTGTCCACAAAACATCAACATGGATAGTGACCCTAAGCATATCAGTGAATATATCTGAGTGAGAATTAAGACAGAAAGTCCTGGACTGATTCAGAATTTCAATCTTGATCTCATTGAGAGAGGTGAGACAGGCTGAACATGGACCATGACAGAAAGGGGCTAGGTTGTCCTAAGTTTTTTCTCAAATTAGATACATTTTGATTTACACGGTTTGTTTTATCAATGAAATTACAGTTATGTTTTAGCACTCACCTATAAATAAATCACTATTTTTTCCAGCGAAAAAAAAAATGATTACAGATCAATTCTTTTAAATTTCTCAATCAAAAACCACAATTTGGACTATTCTTATTTTTTCAAATGGATGAATTTGTGGGTGAAGACAAAAATAGAGCAAACAAAATTTCAAGCCAACAACACATTTTCTTTTATTTCATCACTCGATCATATTAATGCTTCAATGAAAATATTATGTTTTTTTCAGATACACTCTGCATTGGGCTGCAGTTTCCACTAAATGTATCTTGCAATACTGAGTATAGCATTATAGTGAAAGCTGTAATATTTCACTTGTGAAAGTAAATCTGCTGGCCTTCACCTTACAATTTTGAAACAGAAAGGTTACGTATAAAAAGACAAAAGAAAACAACCTATAATACTTTCCTTCCTTTCATTGGATGTCTTAAGATAGTTTCATTTAAATGTAACCCCAAAATAAATAATAAAAAACCAACAGAAGAAGAGAATATGTATGAATTAATGCAAAAGACTGAATATCTTATGAGGCAGCACATCATTTCAGCTGTGTATTTGTTTATTCCACAAAGTAGTACATTTCTCACAAAACAAACAAAAACAACTTTTCAAATGCTCTTCGACTCAACCGGAATTTATGCTGCCTGCTTATTTATTTAGCATGCTCAATCAAAGTAGTGTAAAAATACACCGAGAAATAAATGTTGGAGCAGCAGTATTCGTTTATAGTTTCATACTTGTGATGCTGTGTGAAGTGCTTCCTGTACAATGAGTGCTGTCATGAACTGGGAATAAAATGATTGCCCATTGGGATTGATAGTGCTATAAAAAAGTCACATTCCAAAAAAATATGAGGGGAAAAAATCTCATGTAGCGTGGGAATGCTTGATATCTGGGCCACATTTGAGTGGATAAAGTAAGCACATTTGTTCCTTTGAGTGCACAAACTGATAGAAGCACCCTATTTAAGTGCATACTGATATAGGCACTTAAAAACTGAAATAGGTCCTCTTCTTTTTACATTTTCCTCTTTGTTATAAAATATCTCTATGACTTGGAAAAGCACTATTTCACAGTTAGTAATTGTGATCCATGAGCAAGATGTCTTACACAGAAATAGTACCTGTGACTTCTTTTGTTATACGTTTTCTTCATCTGCAGATTCTCCTGGAGGTGTCAAGACAATGGATAGGAGTGCAGCCTAAAAGACCTGGACCAAACTTGACCAAAAATCCTCTCTCCAGTATCTCCCGAGCTATGCGCATCTTTCTCATCAATCACACAGCGTGTCCCGTGGGAAGGAGTCGAGCAGAGGCCTGGAGGTTAGGTACACTCACGCACAAACAAACACACTCACACATCAACATACACAGAAACAACCAGTGAGAGAGGAAAAAGAAGAAAACTGACATAAATAACAGAAAAATTATGCATTAGGCATGTTAAAAACAGATAATTATGCCACATCTCTTCTTCTGCTTCACCTTTTGCACCAATCCCATTTGGTTATTGCAGATGTGGGAAGTTGTAAAAATTGATTAGAGGTGTACCCCAAGGCTCAGTTCTTGACCCACTCTTTCTAGTTTACATTGAGCTGATTTGAAAATAAGCAGCAGGAAAAAAAATGCGTCTGTGGTGTACCCCAAGGCTCAGTTGTTTGGCTTAGTATTTTAGTTCATATTGAACTGATTTGAAAATAAGCAACACAAGCAAATTTATCTATGAATTGATGGAGGTTTCAAGATGGATAGTGATGATACAGTTTGGATGGAGCTGTTCAGGACATTGCATGTATTGATATTTGGTATCCGTAGAGGCATGGCTTGTAAATTTATACATTATGCTGGCGGTAAAAAAAAATAAAAATCTTTTGTTTGCTTGATGTTTTAGTTACATTAATTGTTAAAACTGAAGTTTAATTGGTAACTTATTCTGCAAGTACTAGAAAAAAAAACACCTCATTTTAAAATAAAACTGAAATGATTTGTAAAGACCAGCTATATTTCTCACTATATTTTCTTCTTACTTTAATGATATTATGTTATATAATTAATTACAATGCTTACAGGCGTCGCAAATCAGCTCAAGCTGAATAATGTCATGCAAAAGTGTACATTTGCATTGAATTTTTCCAGATTTATTTATTTATTTTTTTTACTTTTGAACCACAAAATTCAACATTTAATTAAAATTTGATGTGACAGACCACATAAACAGTTGTCCATCATTGTGAAGTTTTGGTTGTCGTATGTTGTGTGTTTATAATCAAACCCAAATTTACTTGGATAGCCCCAAAATTAAATCTATTGCAACCACCTGCAGTAAGAACCCAAAGTTAGTAAATAGAGCCAGCCTTCCTGTTACTTATTCTAAGTGCAGTTGTTCTGAAAAGGCTTTGTTTGTTAGAGATTATTAGTGAAAAAACAGAATCATGAAGACCAAGAAACGTAGCAGATCAGCAACAAAGCTGAGGAGAATTTTAAGGCAGGGCTAGGTTATAAGACAATATGTTAAGCTTTGAAAATCTATTCAATCTATTATCTGAAACTGGAAAGAGTACAGAATTATTGTAAAAATGCCAAGATATGGATGTCCACCTAAACTGGACCACACAAGAAGAGCATTATGAGTGGTAACTCTGGGGGAGCTGCAAAGATCCACAGCTCAGGGGAAAGAATGTGATGACATATTTGTTTTTTTGTTTTTTTTTTACAGAGGATTGGAAAGAACAAAGCCAAAAGACCCCCAGTGTGCCGCTACTTTGGGAAGACAGCAAACATGTAGAAAACGTACATCTCCAAGAAAATACTGTATATAATTGAAACGTAGTGTTCGAAGTATCATGCTGTGTGAACGGTTTACTTCAGTGATGAAAGGGAAGCTTAAGCTAGAGAGAGCTAAGTACTGGAAAATTCTGGAAGAAACCCTGACTTCACAATTGACCATAAACATACAGCTGGAACTACAATATCACAGTTTACATCAAAGCATATTAATATGTATTGTTTTCCTTCAACTTCACATACTTTGTGTTGGTCAGTTAACAAAACTCCCAATAAAACACACACAATGATTGTGGTTATAACTTCACAAAATGTGAAAAAGTTTAGAGGTATAAATTCTTTCTGAAAGCATTGTGCATTAATGTACATGTGCTAATATGTAGAGTTTGTCCTGATAGCAATGAACTACAAATCAATGAACACAAATTGTTCTGATGTTGCAAAAGAATCATTTTAAGAACCTTAACCTCTAAGTCATGTTTGACTTACTTTTAAACATGTTGGTTTAAAAGTAACCAACACCTTTAGCTAAATACACCTTTAGCTAAATACATTGTGATAGAACTGAACTTTATTTGCTCCATGAGGTACAAAGAGTTCCTGATTTTTAAAGTAAAAGCTTTTCCTACAACATATGTGATATAATAACAAAGAGTACTGTATTTAGACCTTTGAATTCAAGGAATTTTGCCAAAGAGAAGTGTATTTATATGATGTCGTTTATCTGATCAACGACATCATATGTCGTACTTCCATTTAGATTCTGAAAATGTGTTGCGATGCCAAATATCAAACTATTAAAATCATCAGACTTTTTTTTTTTGTCTATGTGAAATATTTGACTGAAACCTAATTTGCTATTTTATAAACTAAATAATTAAATTGTGTTTGTAGGATTTTTAAATATTTCTTTACAAGTTTACAGTTTTGGCAGCGACTGTGTGTGTGTGTGTGCTGCCGTAGCTTCATCAGGTATAAGGAGAGGTGTTGACTTTATTCCGAGCCTCCAGTAACACCACTGACTCTGATAGTTCCCCATCCCTGTGGGAATTCATTATAAGACAGCTAGAGGCTGCTTGTGGATGGTTACTGTGCTGCCCGTATGTTAACTTGTCGCTATCGCGCAAGGCAAACATGTGGTGCAGCTGCTTTCTCTGGCTGTGGGCAACCTGGAGAGATTGATTGGTGAGCCTTCTGTTTTATCCAGGATCAGGGCCACATTCAGTAGACAAGGTGCCTCCGGAGAAGCAGCCATTTTCCCCAGAAAATATAGCTCATTACCAGCACAGACAAAATGAAGGTGTATTGACTTTTTAACATCTTACAACACACCTATTCCTGGGCCGTTTAAAACAGCGCGCATTTGTTATTCTGGAAAATCATTACCTTATTGTATTCTTGAGCAAAAAAGAGGCATAATATGAGTCAACTTTGTTTTGGGGAAAAAAAAAAAAAAAAAAAGAAAACGGCGATGCAGCCACTGTCCTCATGCAATTTGGTGCGAGTGGCCACACAGAGGTATTAAAGCACAACACAAACACACTCCTCCCCCACACTCGGCCTATCAGACGGTCTTTAACACAAGCCATTGGCCAGTGGATGTGTCTGCCCAGCTCAGGGGCATTAAGCTCTGTCCAGGCCTTCAGTCTTTACTTACAGACACACACAAACGCACGCGCACACGCCCCCCCCCGCACACCCCTACGCATGCACACACACACACACGCAAACAGCAAAGACAAACACAATCAATTATTCAAGACTCCAGTTTTTGGCTTGTGCTTTTTTTTTTTTGTTTTTTTTGTTGTTTTTTTTTCTTTCCTTATTATTTTTGATTCTGTTGCTTCTGTAACATCTTCTGGCAACCTTAACAGCCGGAAGGCCAGATGAGTGAAATGTGAGGCCTGATGACTTGAGGTCTGTGTATGTCTTTGTAATTTAGATGGCAGAGTGTAATTTGCATGCGCAGCCTTCGACATTGCCTCATTTTCTGAAAGAAGGTTGTCCTTGCAGCTCACCACAAACTAACGGCTGTCAGAGACCTGGCTCGAAGGGCAAATCTTTGTTTATTTCCCCCCACATGTGTGGTCATTTAATTCGGTTATGCCCCACCCTGTAGCCCACGTGTATTCAGTGAAAAAGTACACAGACTTGCGCTCTCATTTCTTTTTATTTTCTACCTTCAATGTGCCCACTGTGTGATGTGCTGTGCAGCTTACTTTATGTGCACAGGGACTGTCGCTCTTCAGTGTGCAAATGTGTTCACTAGATGGCACTATGGCACTTATTATTCAAGCACATCATTTTTATTCTGGATGATGGACCTGTGTGTATGTCACTGGCACAAACAGTTTAACCAAACCTAATAGGTTTTCCTTAGTTTTAATTAATGAATTGTTATAACCTTTTATTGTAAAAAAAATAAACAAAAATAGAACTCTAATTTCAAGAGCATGGGTTTGATATAGGAAAACACACATAGCTGGACTCGTCCAGGGCATCAAAGTTTCCAGCTGGACTCTGAGCACATGCGCCTCGTTTTATGGGCTCAGCTGCACATCAAACAGAGCACACTCTTACAAATCAATGAAAACAGAAAAGAATTACATTGCGAGGAATGTACCAGGTTGCGAATCCTTGCAGCGATGATGTCCTCGTAACAGATCATATTGTAAATAAGATGGGTTAAATTGCACTTGTAGCTTCCCTTCAAACAGTCAGGCTTTTTCTCTCAGGGGGGCAAAGAGAGTGAGAGAGAGAGAGAAGGAGAGGGAAGCACTGTCGACTCTTCCTCTAATAACGCCAGACAATGAGATCCCGGCTCATAACGTAGGCCTCCACTATATAGAACAAGTAGCGGGGGCTTAGCAGCTAATAAAGTGGCAAGTCTTCATATCCATGTCAGAGGAGCAGAGTGCCACGGGGACCTTTCATAACACTTGTACGAGCAGGTTCCAGTGCAGTGTAAAGGTTACACATCCGCGTTGTACTGATCTAACCTGATGAATTGCCTTAAGCCCCACAAATTTTCAAGGCTGTTTTTATTTTTTTTTTATTTAAAAAAAGAAATAGCAGAACCGAATAAATCTCCGTCCCTCTGAAAGATGGCAGGCGAAGACATGAGAGGGGAACGGATCCCAAAAAGCAAGAGCATCTACAGTCAGTGTGAACTTTGCTATTGAATCTGACAAAAAAACGACTTCAGCTGTTAAACCTGATTTAAAGAATCTGTCCAGGGGTGTGTATTTTTCCGCTGACAGATGCAGGCTGATAATAAAAATACAGATGGGTAATAAAGTACAGATTTCCACTGCCAGATTTCACAAAATACAAAGTCTTAAAAAAAAAAGCAAAAAAACCCCAAAAAAAACACTGAAGGAAAAAACAGCTAATCTTGCTTTTTGTTTAATTTGGTTGACGGCAACACAGAAAGGTACGAATTCAACATATCGGCTGGAAAAATTAATCTCAGTTAAAAGCATCAAATAGACTATAAGTTTTATTTATTAAATTTTTTAAAAAAGACATCCAACTTGGCTTGTAGTAATGGCTGGTGATTTTTTATTAATGAAATCTGCCTACTATAGTCCAACCATGGCTGTCATCACAGTTCCCCTCTGTTTTATTGTTGAAAATTTTGATGTGTTCTGACTTAAAGTCATACAAAATACAGGTAAAACACCTTTAAAGATGGAATATGATTAAAAACATCCTTGGAAAAATAAGAAAAATACAAAAAAAATACATACAGCAGATGTCTGTGTTGCCCTATGCCATATATGATGTAACCAAAAATATGTGTTCATACAAGCTTGTTTTAAGGAGTGTATATTTTCTCCGGGTTAAATAATAATTTGTAATAAAACATAAAACAAATACAAGACTGACTATGACATGTGATTACAACATATATCTGGGGAGTTGATTATTTTATATCAAGTAGCTTGATTTATTTCAAGCTACTTGAAATAAATCAAGTAGCTTTATTTCTTGATTTTTGTTGTTGTTTTATACCTAACAATTTAGTTTTGTCGGAATTATTTTTAATCCTCAATAACAGTCACTTTTGGTACTCTGTACATAGTTTTATTATCAGGTAATTTTTAGACTTTTTCTGCATGAAAATAAAGGTTTTCTAAAACTATTTTTGCATTTTTCTTTTCTAAAACAAGTATGGCCTTAAAGTGGAGCCAAGTCTCTTTTATGTATGCAAATCACAACAGAATGATGGTTAAAGTTCAAGACCGTTAAGTGTTTTTTAAATAGTGGGTTTTTTTGTGCTTTTTTTGTTTTATTATGAGAAAAAAATAAATCATGACATCCTTCCTAGATGTTTCTAGAAAATATTAATCAAATTGATAGCAAATATTTATAAGGTCACTTTGACAAAAGCATGTCAAAGCCGCACTGTTTGACATGCTTTTGATCAAGAGACAGATTAAAGTTTAGACCATAAAAATCGGCATTTTCAAATAGTTTCAGCTTTCTACACAGAGGTTCAGAAAATTAAAATACCAAATTTAAATGTAAAAGTTTTCTTAGGAAACTTATAAAACAAAACCATATCCCAAAATCCTGACTACTGCCTGGTAAGCACTCGGTAAATTCTGGCCAAGGCCACAATGTGTGTCGCTGAATCACGCCGCCCTATGAGTTCAGAGACACAGTCCCAGTAATTAGCCTTCGACTGCCTGGTCTATGTTTGATAAAAATTGTCGCTCCTTCCTTCTCTATGGTGAACCTGTCCTTCACTTGAGCACTCCTCCAGCATTTCCACCCACTTTGTTTGCGAATCTTTGATCCACAGTATTCCAGTTAAAGTTACACCCATGTGCTGTAAGTTGAAACTTTCAGCTTTGTTGCTCAGGGGAACCTTATACCCGTGGCGCCTTCTGCTTTTGTCCTTCCTTTTAGCAACAGAACTCTCCTATGCTCCTGGACAAAAGACTACTCACGGCACCATTTTATGATCTCTGTGATGTTACTGTTTCCTTCCCCTGTTTGCATGTTACCCCTTGCTTATTTTAATCCAATCCAACGTTATGTCAAAAAAGAAAACATCATTAGGAAGGAAGGTAGAGGTGGGGAGGGTGCTCTCCTTTGAGACAGTTGTTGATTTGGAGGAATGGATGAGGAAATAAGAAAAGAGATGTGTTTTACTCCAAGATGGAGCAAGAAAACCAATTTAAATAGGTTCTCTTTATGCACAATAACACAAAAGCGTAAAAACAGATGCCGCCAAGTTTGTAATTTAACCATAAATCCAAAGCCCGACTTTATTTTTCCCCAATTATATTTATTTGTACTAAATCAGGCTGGACTAAACAATAACTCTCATTCTCTTGATTGTTTTTGTGCACGTATGTGACATGCATATAAATGTGATTGTGTGCTGAATTACAACTTCTTATGTGAAGCGTAATTGACACACCACCACCAACCACTCTCTCTAACAACAACCCAATCTGGTGGATAAAACGCATGAAGGCAAAAGCCAACAAATACAGTATATCGAAGTTGCGTGTGAAGTGCTGTGACGTCTGGCCCCCTCCCCCAGTTTGTCTAATCACTTATGTGACTGAAACATTCATGGTACACTAGATCAGTTCAATATTTAATTTCCCAACAAAGACTACATGATGGAACAGATGCTCAAACTTTGCATGTTTCGTCAGCGAGAGGGAGTGTAAAACTCTCTGTTTGAGCCGATGCAAGCACAAGATCAGATTTGCGTGAGAGTTCCTCATTTTTTCTGTTTTGTCCTCAGTTATGTGAACCACCTCAATTAGTTTTGAAATAATTATTTGATTACTTTTAAACTGCATTTGCATACTGGTTGTTTTGCACACTTTTTTTTCCACTCTTGGTTTTTTTTTTTTTTTATTTCAGTGTAATATAAAATATCATTTTTAATTAATGCATTCAACAAAGTTGATGCCTACCTCTAAATCTTCTTACTTGTCCTATGCAAGCACATTGCTACAAATGTTTGATGTTAAAATGATGGACTGCAAAAGAAGAGTTTTATAAAATGCTTAATACAGTTATTCAAAAATTAAGATATAATCAAATACTTTAGAAAAAACTGTGAAAATGTGTGTGTTTTTTGTGATGCTTTAAGTATACAGTTACATTTACAAATAAGTGCAACAGTGTAAGTTGCTTTTGGTTTCTTCAATTAATCTGTAATATTCATATACTAAAATAAAGCCGGCTATACGTTCATTACTTAGTCAGATTTATATTTAATGGAAGAAGCAAAAAAATTTTTTTAGATCTATTGTAAATAGTTTATGTATAATTTAACAATGTAATAATGTAACTATTTTGACATTTCAATAAATACTTTTAAGAAAAACATCCAATAAACAGTTCAGTTTTCAAAGGGGCAGTATGATGTATTTTCTGTGCCATTTTACAGCATAATCAAGTAACTATGTTACCTTTGGTTGTTATAAAAATGCTGCATATACTGATCATGACTAAAATCACAACATCACACCACAACTCTCTATTTAGTCTTTAGTAACATTCTATTGGGGAGTTACACTGGGAAGTAGTTCGAATGATGAGCTCAGCAGATGCACAGCTCTACGAGGTGTGTGCTAATTGCTGCTGCCGCTAGTCTGGTGGAACTAAAGCTCGGGGGAGGGGCTCTACGAGGCCAAAACTCAGCTGGAGACTGAAAGTCCAAGGAGGAGCTTTGTGGAAATGGGCTGCACTTTATGGGAGCAAGAGAAAGATTTATGGATTCCTCAAACATGCATGAAAGATTCATAGCAACATTGCAGATATATTTTAGATGAGGGCCTAACATTATAACACAATATAAAAAAAATCTAATTCACATAATACCACCTCTCCTCTTTCAGGTGAAGTATTTTCTGACCTTTTCTTGTGTTAAACATTAAAGGCATCGATTGTGTTAAATTATTTGTATTTTACTCTTTGGTGCAACTGTGGTTGTTTTAAATGTGCCCTATTGGTAAATAAAATCATTGAAATGCAACGCTAAAACTCCTGAAATTTTTGTTCCATCTTTCGGCTTTGGTGCACCGCTCCAAGATCATAAGTGGGGAACCCTTCCAGCCGTCCCTTTTGCAAACTTTCTGGAGGCGCCCCTGCTCCGACATGCACTGTGAATCGGTGCTCAAACCATGTTCTGAATACATCACTTGTTTACATCCAGGGGCACTGAACACTCATGTGTGGAACCACATTAGTGATGCGCCAAGGTTGCCCTTTGCCTTTATGTCACATTTCAAGTGAAAATTTGACTTGGCATGTTTACATAGGATTCCTTCATCTCCCTTTTCAAACCCCCTATGGGCAAGCTGAAGGTGAGGGGAACTAAGATTATTATCCCCCCACCACCCCACCCGTTTCTCAGAGGAGCTTTTCTTTATGCACACCCTCACAGATGTCGACATTTGGTTAGGCGGTGTACATAGAAGCCCCAGATTATCTGCCGCTCCAGGAAGTCTGTTTAGCTGAAGTTAGGAGTGGTTACTTTCCGGCACCTTTTTTTAATTTGTGTTACCCAGAGACCCGTTTGCTTAGCCTTACATCTGTGTTAAAAGGGAGTTTAAGAGGGAAATATTAGATTGGATAACGCTGTCCTTTCCCGAGCAGGTTTTAATTATACTGATGTTCGCATCAATAGGACTCCACTTGTGCAGATGTAGACCTATACTCACAGGAAGTGTAACAGATGGTGTACTATATGTCATAATGCTATAAAATCCAACAGGAATTGACAATTGAAATCCCACCCTGGAGTTTGCCTCTTTTTAGCTTTTGCATAATCTTCTCAGGATTTCAATTGCAAAGTCAAAGAGAATAGTCTAGCACATGGGGACTAGTTATCTGGGGCAAACGCGGTCTAAGGTTGACAATGCGAGGGCTATGTTTATGTGCATCACACTTGCTATACTGAATGCTTCCCAGAGTGCAAGAACATCCTCCCCTGAATTCTATTGCTCTTCCCACGTCCCAGCGCTGCTGTGGAAAGTAGGCCAAGTGAGCACCAGGGCGTTGCTTTTTTTAAGATGATCAGTTTGTCAGTGTTTTTCTATGTGTGCGTGCGCGCGTGTGTGTGTGCTCAGGACAGCTATTCATGTTGCTCTACCCGGTGGAAACAAAGAGCAGCATTATACAATTTGCAAGCCCTTCCAAAAGAGGGGAAGAGGTTGGAAAATAGGGACAGGACGAGCGTGGATGAAACAATGACAAAATCTGGCTTGTTCTCTAATTCATTTACTTCCTCCTCTTTTTTTCTCTTCTTCTTCTTCATGTCTTTGTTGCAGTAAAAGGGTCCCTTGCCGGTAACACTCCTCTGTAAGGATCACACTGCACTCTGGGCTGGTGTGGATTATTTTTAGCTATTGCTGTGCAGCTTTTCACCTTGACTCCTTCCGTCTTGACATAATAATTAACATTTCTCTTAATAGCAACACAGTTCAATATTAATAATGATCTTTGACTCGAATCAGAGAAACCACCTTCAGAGCGACGAGGAGCTGTGCAGCTGCATTGCTTCCCATCGCCATCAAATGATGATATTCCCCGGAGAGATGGATTAGAGGCACTGATGCAACATGTTGAAAATATACATTTTGATGGGAAGGAACTTGAGAATTATTGGACTCCTGTAGACAACGGGGGGGGGTGGGGGGGGAGTATAACAGTAAGTTGGCAGCACCTCCATCGCAGGGGTCGGCAGGTGAATTCAAGTTCTCCTGAGTGCCAAGGCTGCAGGAACAAGAAGGGGAGGAGCAACCTTAAACTGATTCCTCTCCTCATGTCTGGACGCAACTGGTGCCTGTATTTCAAACTGACTGTTGAGATTTCTTAAATGACTTTTTCAAAGTCAAATTTTTAATTTTTTATTTATTTATAAGTTGTTTTTTTTTGCACCTGCATTCAGCCTGCTTGGCAGCCGCATTAGAAGTGAATATGTTCCGATTAAAGGCTGGAAAATGAAATTTGCCTCACTTTCATCAACGCGAGGCGGCGTGATAACTTTTTTTTTTTAAATAAGGAATTTTAGATGGGCCAACAAAACGGTGATGGACACAATCGAGACGTGCGGGGCCGCTCTGCGAAAGCGAAGGGTATACCCTGGGTATTTGGTCATGTGTATTTTGGTCCAAATTTCCAGGGGATATTTTAGATGTTAATAGCCCTGAAGTGGTCTCGGTTTCTTATTTAATTTCTCTCGCCTTCTTTAAATGTAATTCGCCCACAGACTGCGCCGCGAGGCTCTAAACCGCGCAGAAACTCTCTCTCATCATTTCCACAGCAGAATGGAAATGCAAATTGTGCGCACGGGCAATGCCCTTGACAGAACTCACCACTGCACACAATTAACATGAGCGCTCTGACAGAAGTCAGTGACGAAATGTGAGGTCACACCGGCACTGAGTCGGAAAACCTGCTTGCATTTATTTAAGACAAAAGGTTAAAAAAATATATAAATAAATAAAATAACAATAATAATGAAAAAGTGAAACGTATATAATAATAATAATAATAATAATAATAATAATACAAACAGATTTTTTTACCTTCCGTGACGCATATAGTTAGTTTTTACCACTTTATAATAACTTAATTTAAATATTTTTCATAACAGTGTCTTTCTAATAATCACTTAAATTAGTATTTTTCCATTAATTGTTATTTTAAATTATTATTATTTTTATGATGATAACTAGTAGATTTCTTTCAATCGATATAAACATGAGAGATTCTGCTGTCTTGTCACTCATGAAGAGAACAGCTGCCTCAAAAATCGACACGATGATCTCAAGTGTAACCAAGGAGGGGCGCTGTCCGTCCATCAGCGCCAGCAACTTGACACGGGCTGGGCTGTGCAGCGCCGCGCGCCCGCCGGATCCCGTGATTGATCTCGCCACTCTTGCCCGTCTGTGTTTTACCGCTATAATTAAAAATAACGCACGGGCTTGTGTTTTAATGCGATGTTTGAATATGTCACCCCGGATTCTCCTCCCCGTCCCCTTTTTTTTTTCTTCGTAGGTCCATAAATCAGGCCTATATGGAGTTGGGAAAGTTTGCAAAATTTAGGGTTGTCATTTCAGGTTAAATACATTTTATGAAATGATTTAAATAATAACAGTAAAAAAAATCAGTTCCGATTAGGCCTTATTTTTGTTTTTTTATCATTGTTATTTTGCCATTTAGAAAATGCTTATGAAGCTTTTATAATAATAACACAAAACAGAAATATAAATTTGTTTTCCCCAACAATATGCGCGCGAATTTTTGGAAATAAAGATGACTACATTTTTTTCAGAGCAATTACTTTCTTTTTTTTATTATTATTCTAACAGAACAATAACTGCGTCTAAGTTGTGTTGCTGCGAACAATACACGTGCTCACTATTTTTTCCCACAATGACTTTGGAGTGATGCGTTTACTGTAGGCGGATTTGATTAATAATAAATCGGGAAAAAAAAAAGAGAGAGACTTGCTTAAAACAACCTCTATGATAAAGCAATGAGCGATCTACCTCGATGGGTGCTAATAAGACCCCCCACCCCCCTCTCTCTCTTTTACTTTATCTCTCTCCTTCTTCTTCTCCTTCTTCTTCTCCTTCTTCTTCTATCGCCAATCAATCCATTAGGAAACAATGCAGGTGAGCATAATGAAAGTGTTGTCCCAATAAAGTGCATCGATGGACAGCTGGGCAGCGGCCGGCTGATTGACTTTGCCTTGACATCTGGGAGGCCCGCTGGCCCCTGGCACGCGTAGAGGCTGATGTCGCCATTTACATGCAAATTTAAGGAGATCATGAGGGCCTCGCCCCGTAAATTCACACACACACACACCCACACACACACCCGCACTCACGCACGCACACACAAAGAAAGACGTCATCTCTGAATACGAAGGATGCGCATAACCCTTTGAGATTGGAGGTCTTCTGAAGTCACCCTGTACATCTTTTTTTGTGTTATCATTGTTATTGCTATTATTATTATTATTATTATTTTTATTATTATTGGAAGAGTTGGGTTTGATATCAGTCTTCAGGCTCAAATCTTTGGGGGCTCGTTCATTGTGGTCACTGAATAGAAGAGTGAAGATCAGCCGGTCATTTAAGACTGAGCGCAGCCATGGCTCCAACGCGGGCCAAAGATGCAGGAGATCAAATATAGTTTGCACTTGTCACCCACCACTTACCTCCAGCGTGCTGCTGAGGAAAGCCTTTTTTTTTTCTCTCTCCAAATAATGAGGAGGATCCCCTTGAATCCATGCAAGTTTTCATGCATGTAAGGCATTAAACCAAACAGGGGATGGGATCAGCGTTTCTTTCTTTTTATATATTATTATTATTTCTGATGCTGTACCATTTCACCTAATGATGGAGAGCGCATTTTCCACGGTGTAAAGCCCACCACGCAGATGATCCCACAGAATGAGCTGAGACGGATTCAGACTCCGCGCATGCAGCAGCAGCAGCAAGCAGCAGCAGCAGCAGCTGACTCCCTCTCTCCGCGTCCAGATGGCTCCTGCACACAGATTTGCATTCATTTTCCCCCCACCGCCCGCCTTTAATATCTTCTGAAATAGCGGTGGGACAGCTGCATTTGTTGTCAAATACGGTTTAAAACTCCCTTTCAGGACAGCATCGTTACCTACGTGACGGGTGTGGAGATCCATTTTCCCTCTCCAGTCAACAGTATCAGATCTAAGAGGATTTGTCTCAAAAGTCTCCCTAATTTGATAATCAGATTTAAATCGCCTCGGTGCGTGTAATCAGGGGTTAAGTTCTAATAAGCGACTTGAAACTGTTCAAAAAAAAAAAAAAAAAAAAGATAGAAAGAAAGAATGAAAAAAGAAATGCAATCTGCACAAACAACAGACAAAAACATTTGCAACATGCGTCTCCTTTAAGAGGAGAAATACGATTAAAGACGTGTTTCTTTATTATTATTTTTTGTGCAAACTGAAAGTGGGTTCAATTATAAATTTGACAAAAAAAAAAAAAAAAAAAAGTTGAAGGAAAAGCAAATCTTTATTTTGTGACTGAGCAATTTGGCAATAGATTTTGCAGAGGTGAAAGCAACAGCTTATAATTCACTTATCTTTGGCAGCAGCTATTAACCCTCAGCACCAGCTAGATAGATTGCTCAGGATATAGCACACATCTCTCTTCCTCGCACCCTCCCCTTCACCCGCGCTCACCCCCCTTCCCCCCACCCACCACCCACCACCCCCTTTTCACCACTAATGAACCGAATTGCTTGCTTGTCCCTCTCGGACAGAGTCGGACATGTAAGGCAGTTGGCCTCTTTAAAAATGATTAAGATGTTTCTGATTATTACTGATTTTACGGGACGTGCATGAAATAAGAGGGAGGGCAGAGAAGCCACGCGGCGTGGGGGTCTCCTCGAAGTTGTGTCTGAACGCTGCGTGACCAAAAAGTGACAAGTAAATAAATAAGTATTCGCCTTCAATAACTGGGATCAAAATTTCACTGATTTACGGCAATGCGAGAATTATTGTCATCGTGTATTTCACCCCCCCCGTCCTTGGCTCGTTCATAGCGCAGAGAAATTGAGAAACTCTTTTTCTTTATGGGATAAAATAATAATAATAATAATAAAAACTTGATATTGTTGTAATTTCTCAATGAAAAATTAACCCAATATAATAGATTTATAATGACGTGTGATTCTTTTTAAATGAAAGCTGAATTATCCGTGTCATATATATTAATTGCATTTTAAAAAAAACTTTAAAACATTTGGAAAAATGTGAAAAAAGTGAACATTTTAGACAAGTATGGTACAAGTATAAACGTAATGTGCCAGTAATGAAATATATATATTTTTTCCCAGAACAAAATTATTTCAAAACTTATTTAAGGTAATATGTAAAAAATAATAATAACAATAGAAATAATCAAACCAAAATTAATCAAAGGAATACAACAAAATTCATCACTTTTAATCAACAGAAACTAAAGCAAACTTGCGATCATTAGATCATTTAAAGAAAAAAAAAAGAAACATGAATTCTGAAGTCGGAGTTATTAATAAGCATTTTATTATTACTACTATTAATATTACCACTATTTTTTTTCTCTCTCTCTCTCTCTCTCCTTATTATGTTTGATGGTTACACCCCGCTCGAATTGTCCATATCATTAAAAAAGTCAAACTCACCACATATAGGGGCCTAAGCAAGAAGGGGAAAAAAAGTGGAGCGAGTGAGTGTTCTCATGCTGCTGCACTAAATGGGCTGCACCCGCGGAGTAGAGCGCCGCTGCCTGACAGGAACCGTCAGCGCTCCGTATATGGTCAAAACCCCGCCCCCTTCAGCGTCACGTTCTGACAGCGCCTCTCCCGTGGGTTTAGAGTTTTGGCTCCCGGGAAAGATTTCAGTCCTCGGGGAAAGAGGGCTTAGTTTTGCATGTTCCCATCCATCCTGCACGACGCGAAAGGGGGCCCCTTATCCACCTCTCATGTGTACGAGGAACACCTCCACTGGTGATCAGCCTTTGCCTTCGTGTGTTTGTCTTGCGGAGAAGCAGCAGCAGCAGCAGCAGCAGCACCACCACCACCACCAGCAGCAGCAGCAGAAGCACCTTTTTCCAGGAGTGGGGCTCGCTTTTTTTTTTTTAATTCAACGAGAAGTCCTGAAGGTTTTGGATGCGGGCGCTTCAGGGATGTGGGCACTTTGAGAGCAGCAGCATCACCCACAAACACAAACAACTGCCATCGATTTTTCTCTGAATAGCACACAAAAAAAAGACAAGACAAAAAAAAAAAAAAGAAAAGAAACAGAGGAACAATAGCAAGACCAAAAAAAAAAAAAAATCTCGTCTGTTGAACAATTCACTTTTGCAGTTTGTGGATACCGCTCTAACTAAGTACAGCACTTTGAGAATTGCTCACATCGGACGGACTGAAGAGGGAGGCAAGACCTGTGGACCGGGTTTTTTTCCCCCCTCGCAAGTCTTATCCCGCGAAGATAAAACCCTGAAGGATAACACGCTTGGACGTTTATTTCCCCTAATTTCACAGGAGGCTCTTCTCTCTCTTTTTTTCCCCTTCTTCTTTTTCTTCTTCCTCTTCTTCTTTTCACGCAAATTGTCCTAAATGTTTGGGATTCAGGAAACTATACCGCGGGGTGGGACGACGATGAAGGAGGAACCGCTGGGTGGACTGAACTCGGTCCGCTCCTGGATGCACACAGCTGGGGTGGTGGATGCAAACACAGCCGCCCAAAGGTACGCATGCCAAAAAAAAATGCATCTGATTTTTTTTTTTTTCCCCCTTCGCACGCATTCAGCTCCTCATCATATCGACCCCTCAATCCCCTGAATACTCTGTATCAATTACGGTCTCCCAATAAAATGCCCCCCCTTCGGCTTTCCGCTTCTTTCATTACATCAGATTAGCCATTATTGTGACAAATCAAGAAATCTCCCCCGGTTTGCGCTCAAGCGTGCTTCTGCATCCTCAATGTTTCTCCCCCTCCACCAGCATCTCCATCATCTAGTGGCATATCCCCGGTGTCCGGGTGCTTTAACCGAGATGGTCTCTTGTTCTCTCCCCGCAGCGGTGTCGGCTTGGCACGGGCACATTATGAAAAGCAGCCCCCTTCCAACCTCAGAAAATCCAATTTTTTCCATTTCGTCCTGGCGCTGTATGACAGACAGGGTCAGCCCGTGGAGATCGAAAGAACAGCTTTTGTGGACTTTGTGGAGAAAGAAAAAGTAAGACGTTTTAATTAAAAAAAAGAATAATAACAATAATTTTATTATTATTATTATTATTTATTTACATATTTTTAGAAATAAATGTACCTGCAAATAACCTGCACGTGTTTCCAAACTATGTTCTCTGAAATTATAGAAGAGGGGAAATCACGTGTATTATCGATTTCTTTTTTTAAAATTTTTTTTTATTTATTTAAAACTCAATTCGCTTATGACAGAGAGTCGTTTTAACCACAAAAGCAGATTTTCCTCCTCATAGAATTAAAGAATATGCATGTATTTAGATTTTTATATTTGAAAAAGAAAGAAAAAAACCCCACAAACAAACACGTCTGTTAGTTCTGGAAAGCTGTTTCAATGATGCTGATTTTCACAAACTGTTGTCTTCTGCAGGAACCAACCAGTGAAAAAACTAACAATGGAATACATTACAAACTACAGTTATTGTACAGCAACGGTGAGTAAAACTAATAATACAAATAATAACAATAACAATAATAATAATAATACTTTATTCTGAAATACATTTTATTTTTATTTATCGTTGCTTTACTTGCAAGATAAAATTCATAAAACATTTCTAAAGTGCTCTTCTTCTTCTCTCCACCCTCCACCCACAGGCGTCAGAACAGAACAGGATCTTTACATACGATTAATCGATTCCATGACGAAGCAGGTAAGCTGTTTGTCACACTTTAAGTTTCTTTTACGCGCGGCGCAAAACCCCAAAGTGCCGTGCAAATCGTCACCCCCTAAAGCCAGAAGGGGGAACATAACAGAACTTATGGTACAAAATAAAATCAAATTACGTGCTTAATCAGAAGAGACAGCCTCTATTTTTGACTGTTTACGTTTGACCCTACATTATTGCCATACTCCTAAAAGTCAATGTCACCCTGGAGTTTTTTCCCCCCCTTTCTTCTTCTTCTTCTTCTTCTTCTTCTTCTTCTTTTTTTTTGGCTTCTTTGTAAGTTCAGTTTGTCCAAGCATTAAAAATTTACG
>CAEGAG010045464.1:0-10258 GCA_903067065.1 Brachyrhaphis terrabensis
GAAAAATTGTGATATTTTTTTGAATATACAGAGATGCATAACCTCCCACTCCCTTACAAAAACCTGATTCATTCTGGTGATAATCCAAGGTTAGACTATTACAGTTCATTATGATCAGAGTTTCACACAAAGCCCTTTTTAGATCCAAACATTCAACCCTATCGCTAATGGCTGATGGCTAATGGCAGGTTTTCATAAGTTCTCTATATTGGTTATTGTAAAATCCAGAATTTAAATTTAAATGAGTATATCTTAAAAAAACAAACAAACTAAGACTACGTTGTTAGAGTGCATATTTCCTGCCAGTCAATTCAGAAAATGAAACTCCCATATTATATGGTGTCACCATAAACAGCTAATTAACTCAAAATAATTTCCTGAGCATTTAAACAGTCTCTCACTCTGAGTCAGTCGGCTTCATAATCATGAAGCAGACTGCTGTTTGTGTCTCTGTTTACATTATTTTTAGCCTTATATCAACTAATATTACTATTTATAGTAAACCATTTTTACTGTCAGCTATAAATTTTTTTAAAATTTTTTTTAGTATTTTTTTGTATAAAAAAACATAAAATGACTGCATAAAATCTTTTAGTACTGTACTGGGAGTATAATAATAGTCTTCTAACTATGAAAAAGCCCCACTGAAAACAACAAAAGCTGGATTAAGATGTAAAACCATTACGTGGTTTTACATCTTAAAACCACGTAATGGTTTTAAGATGTAAAACCATTACGTTTTACATCTTAAAACGTAAGATGTAAAACGCCTTACGTTTTACATCTTACGTAAAACCTAAGACGTTTTACATCTGTTACGTGGGGTTTTGTTCCCCCACGTAACAAAACCATTACGTGGGGGAGAGTGAAGAAGTCAGGATGTAGTAGAGGAAATGCAGTGCTTAAACACAACTGACTCGCTCTATTCGTCATTTTTATGTTGAGGCGTTGGGGGCTGCTGAATGTAACTAATTAAGTAACTGGTAACCTTACTTTGTTACTTTTAAAATTAAGTGATCTGTAAAGTAACTAATGTTACTTTTTTCAAGGAGGAAGCAGTAATCAGAAATCAAGTTCATTTTCAAGATACGCCTTCACTGTTGCCGTGGTTGCATTGGTTTATGATTTAGACAGAGTGTGATAATTATTTCTATGAGAAATGTAAGTACAAGACAGTGCTGCACTAATGATCTTTCTGTGTAACACAAGCTAACAAGCTATCCATCCATGGTCTATGGCCACTTGTCCTTGAGGGAGTTTGGGGGTCAGGGGCTGAAAGCTTCAGTCCCTAGTACCCACTATTCTAGATTTAAACTAAACGATTATGTTGTTGATTTATTTTTTTATTGCAGTGATGTAATCCACCAGTGTGGGGTTTTGGGTTTTTGTGCTCTGACCATTTTAAGGTTTTTCATATCAACATGTTGGCATATTCAGGTAATTTCTCTTTCTTTATTATTGTAGTTTAGGTCTTGCCATATCATGACTTTCCATTCCGTATGTTTTTTTCTCTTTGTTGTGTCCTGTATCTTGCTCCAGTTGGTTTATTTCCTTGTGCCAGTGTCAGATTGTGTTGTAGTTGATATCTGTGGTGATTTTGTGGTAACTCACCTGGTTTTATAGTAACTCTCTGTTCCTTTTCAGCATTTAAGCTCCCTGGTTTTCATTGTTCCTCGCTGGTTTCTTGTGCTATTCTCTCTCCAGTTTAACTTCCTGTTCATGCTGCGTCATAATTATAAGTTGCCATTTTTCCAGCATTAAATCCTTAATCATCAGTACGCTGCTTTGTCTTGCCTGCATTCTGGGTCCAACTAAACATCACCAAAGACAAACACCGAACACTGTACATACTGTCATCTTCCTAAAATAATGGCTAACAGTGAGTTAGGCAAAAAAAATAATAAAAAAATCCCTTTTGGCAAAACATGTCTTGGGTCATTATGTCAGGAAGGAGCTCACAGTGTCTGTCCCTAACTATGCTTTTAAAGACATTAACTGCTGATAGCCTTCTAACAGAACCTCACTGTGAACATGTTGAACTATTCCTGTAAAAGTAACATTCCACAGCCTTAAAGAAGAAACTGTACCTAAGTTTACGAGAGCATTTAAAAAAGAAAAAGCCTAACTCACAATCATTTTACCAGAATTCATCCAAAAAAGAAAATAAATAAATAAATCGGGTCATTTAACACTTGCTTTATGCATAGCAACCCTTCAGAAACAGTCTTCCATGTTACATGTGTGGCATGCATGCAGGGCCAGTGTGTGTGCCTCATCATGCTGCTACATATAATAGCCTGGCATGAGGAGAAGTTGGCTACGAATCATCTTTGGGCGTAACGGGCGACAATCCAGCAAACTAATTTGGATCTGGCTGAGACAATGCAGTTATTATTTTCCTCTGGACCATCAGGCAGAGGACACACAGCCATCTGCTGTAGCCATACACACACATGCACACCCACACATCTCAATTAGACCAGTGAGAGGGCAGCTGCAAGTGATGCCTGGTCCCACAAATACAAGCACCAGAAAACATGAACGGATTTATACATACATAAATATGTGTACATCATGCTGTGCTGTTTGATCAACAGGCGGTAAAACAGACACATTCTGCAACTCATGTATGTTTGAACTCCTGGATCCCAAAGAAAACCCTGTTTACATGTATTTCTGCTCCATGTGTTAAAATGGCAGGAATTTGAAAGTAGTCTATTTAAGGAAGAGGACACATTCTAATGTTTATGTTCACCGCAGAGAGAAAGGAGCAAGCTACAACGTTTTACCGCAAACAATAAAAATTCAAAAATCAAGAAAAGGTATTTGTTAAGAACACAAAAATGAACATGGAGCAAGATTATAAAAAAGAGACGGCCTTAATGTTAGGCAGCAGCCGTGTTTAATTACACATCCACACTTTTCAATGTCTTTATTAACAGTCTGTTTGACTAGCCGGCCACGTCCACTGTCTCCCTGACGAGAAAGCAAAGAAACGAGTTTAACCAGCAAATCCTCTTTACACAGAAATGTGCCTGAGGATTTTTGTTCAGCATCGACCACCAAGCAAGAAAGTTCTGGATGTCGTCAATTTGCCAAAAAGCTTAAATCCACCATCCACCATCCCTCAGCCCCGACTCCCCCTCACAGAGGCATTTCCTGCACGGTGAGATCTAATTAAAGCTGAGAAATAATTAGTGATATATTTTTTCTTCCTATGAAGTAAAAAAAATTAAAAAGAGCAGCGATTAAAAAGAGAAAAGTAGGAAGGAAGAGCAATTAAGATGATGGAGGTTGAGGAACTTTGTGTACACATGTTAGATTAAAGGATGGGACTTGTTCATGGCAAAGACGGGCTCGATCGCCCTTCTCCTCTCTCACTCTTTTAATCTGTGGCACTTCTTCAACAGCTGATAAAAGCTGAAAGAACAAGATAACTAGCAAGGCGACGATGGCAGAAAAGCTTAAGGAACCCAATTTAACAATTAATCAATTATTTGATAGAAATCATCAATCAATCTTGTTGCGGGAATTAGTTCACGGGTGGAGGAGGGAGAGGCAGACGGTGATGTGTGGGGGTGTACCTTCATCCTTGATTTCTTAAACAATTTGGCACTTTGCTAAAATTCTTGTTTCTGAGAACTTTCCTCAACGTAATGAATAAGAGAAATAACATGTCAAATCCATTAGAGAGCAAATTATGATATAAATACTTATGATGTTTAAGATGATGAAACAGCATGGGCGTTCTCAATAAGACCAGTTCTTCACAAGTTTAAACCATCACCTCTTCAGCCAGTCAGAGATGAGCTAGCTTGTGTGTTTCGGGTCATTCTTCTGGAGGACAACCTGATGCACTGAAGCATAAAGTCACGATCTGATGGCTGCATGGTCTCTCAAGATTTTCTGGTAGAACATTAAATGCATGGTTCTATCGATTGGGGCAATTCATATTACAATTTTC
Source organism: Brachyrhaphis terrabensis (assembly GCA_903067065.1). NCBI lineage: Eukaryota > Metazoa > Chordata > Actinopteri > Cyprinodontiformes > Poeciliidae > Brachyrhaphis > Brachyrhaphis terrabensis. Next base: position 3,965 of record CAEGAG010045464.1, read on the forward strand.
AAATTAAAAACAAACCCAAGATGTGTAGTGATAGAGTAAAATGAACTTGATAGTATTTAGTGTAAGGGAAATAATTAGCCAATCAGAATTTCCTGTCTGCGGTCACTGAGCAGAATTTATTGAGTCGGGAGGTATTCAGCATCCTGGTCAGAATATCTACAGTATTAGAATAAATAACAAGGTCAGTCCTAATGGAGCAGGGGAGCAGTCCTCACTGCTGAACTGCATCACATAGATCTGTACAAATGACCACAGTTTTCTGCTGCATCCATAAACGCCGTTCTCGAGTCAGTTCTCAAACCCCATCAGTCTTGTAATATCACCAGGTCGGAGTTAAAATTCCCGTCTGGAATGCTTTGTGAAGCTCTTATTTGCAGAGATCAGTCAGTGGAGACTGTGAAGCGTTCACAATCACCACATGTTGTTTAAAACGGCATCAATAACTCAGACTGGTGATTTCAGGACATCTGTTTGCAGGAATACTGAGATAAATAACGTAGTGGTGCAGTTAAACTGTCTCCCATCGCCGTGACAAAAAAGCTCTGAACATGACAAAGAGGATCAAACATTCCCGACTCTTTTAGCAATGTCATGTGACAGCTGGAGGCTGACTTCCTGCTTATGAAATCGAGGGTGAATTTGAATGTGCTCTGTTAATAACTTAACTGAAGTAATAATAATTATTGTTATTCCAACCTCAACACCCCAACAAGCACACACACACACAGCCGCACAAACCCCCCACACATGCACATATCCAGCAGTAAAATATGCATTGTTTCTCACTGCACAAATCAACAACCGTCTGCAGAGCTGATGAGATTTTAAATGAGTACTAATTTGTTAGGAATTGTCTTTGGTAATGACACAAGGAGGAGAGGAAAGAATAACAGAGATGCAAAACAGATCAAAAGAGGAAAACAATCAAAAAGACACAATATGTAAAGAAGGAGAAGCCAGAGTTATAGTCGAAATGACTTTCAGTGGAATTTTTCTTTTATTTTCATTTTGTCATGAGACGTGTGGGGAGGCTTACCTGTGACAATCCCAGGTAAATGGAAACAGTCTCAGAGATGTAGAGGAAACGTCCTTCCTTGTTTAGTGCAAATACAAAACCGTCCAGTGACTGAAAAACACAGATGGAGACAAGAGTTAAATGCACTTCTGAGACCTTAAATCTGGACACTCTGTCTTAGTCCAGTTTATAAAAAGTGAGAGGTTAATTTTGGAAAAAGCAACATAACCATGAGAGAGGAAATGAGGGGGTGAAGGGTACCACGGTGCACAGGGGCAAAGGAGGCCTTAGCCGGGGCTCACAGGTTAGAGTCCCGGCCTGATGACCTTCGCCATATGGTCAATGCTGTCCTCTCTCATTACTCACTTTCCTCCCTCAAATAAAGGCCACTAGACTCAATAAAATCTTTAAAAAAAACTGTAAGAGGGAGAGGTTCAGAAACTGAGGGGAATAAAATGAAATGAGGGGGAAAAACTGATAATCTTAAGAATGGTTCAATTTGTTTTTAGACCAAACTGAACACACAAAACTGTTTGACCTTTTCTTTATTTATATAAAAATGAGCTTAGTTACATCCACATCTGTCAGTTTCCTGTTGTTTTGGTTTTATTGCAGGGCACTTGGTCACTTCCGGGTTGTTTTGTGCATCAATCAAATCAGCAAAATATATGTTGTCACTTAGTTATTCAATTATCTTCTCTGTTAATTCTACATACATGTAGACCCCTGAACTTTAAAACTTTGTTTGGTATTTGAATTGTTTTGAGCTATGTAGTACTGTTCTCACTTTGTCTTCTCTTGTTGTAGTCGTCGTTTTTTATGTTTCTTTATTGCCACTGGAAAAGTTGATGTGTGGCAGACCCAGCCTTTACAAGGCTCAGCATGTCTAATGGTGCATTTATGTGACACTCACGATGCAACACTTAACTACAGTACCTTATTTCACACACGCACACATTTCATATACGCATATTGTAAAGGGGACCCTTTCAGGCCAGAATGTGTCTAATGCTGTTGTTCTGTATATGTCATGGCACAGCTTCTTCAACGAAAGTTTAAAAAATCAAACCCACACCCAAAGACCTCAGCCCTCAGACCTAGACTAGAATAGTAATGGATAAAAATATATTACACTGATCACACATCCTTGAAAACAAAGACAAAACACATAGATTCTTAGTTTTTCCAAAAATTCCAAAAGTCTCTTCTCATGACCCCACATTGTTCATCGTCCTGTGAAACAAATACGAGCATACACAGGAAATGCTTCTTCTACCCTTACACTTCCTCAGGTTCTGCTATTAAGCTGCCGCTGGTCATGGGTTAAATGGGGCACAGCAAAACACATAGAAAGACTGACATGTGTAGATAATCCCAGCACGTGTTTTCCCTTCTGTTCTGGTGTTTCGGCTTGTCTGATTGAGGTCCAGGTTTAGCAACAAGAGCCTCCAGGTGAAAGTAGGCAAATCTGCCAGTTTCATAGGGATTAACATGGATTAATTGGAAAGTAATTTTAGAGGTGATGGAGTGTGTGGGTGTGTGGGGGTGTGTGTGTCTAAACTATTCTGATATAATGCTGATGTAAACACACACTTTCACATAGTCATAGATGTGTTGCAAGCAAACATAAGGTTGCCCAGGTTGCCTTGTATATTCCCTTAAAGAGCAGCAACTCCCACAAAATATCATACAAAACATTGTCTTCAGCTCTGTTGTGGTTTTCCCTTTTTACGGTTCATATTCATTTTTTCTGAAGGTCACCAGGGTCCTGGAAGGTCAGTGAAAGGCTGTAAGCTTCACAAAGACATGGATAAAACAGGCCATCTGCCTGCAGGATAAACAGCTTCCGTCAAAGAAACAGTTTTATGTATGTGTGTTATAGACATATCCAGCATATAACACATAGCCTATAAATGCCAGTCTTCCTTATTTTACAGAGAAAATCACTTGTGAAATACTGCATCAAGCTGATCCTGCATATGTTTTTGTCACCACAGTTTTACTTGAAAACAGTTCCAAAGCAGAAAGCTAAGGACAGGCTTCATCCATAATGAATAACAAAAATCGACCAAAAACATTTTCCCTACTCTTTCACACTGATGCATTGAACTAGTGAAAATACAAGGAATTATAAAAAGCATGCATGTGCGTACCGCCAACCTCACTTTCAACTCCTCACTAAAGAAAGTAGCTATTAGCTGCCCTAAAAGGTTTTAGAAGACATCACCAAATGTCCATAATTTACTATACATGTAATTGTAACAAAACAGCAGAAAAGAGAAAAGTCTGTCAAAGAGGCAAATAGTGAGGGAGAAATCCACCCAACTGATGTTTGTTCAGTAAAATCTTATCTTGTTTTTTAGTCATTAATTTTATGCCCCCCTAGTAGATGGACCAGGACAGGGACTGGCAAGAAAACTAAACATTTCTAATAAGACATTTCTTAACATATCTACAATAGCAGTTTAAAATCAACTGTAAAAGGTAGAAAAATGTCCATGGCACTGTGAAAAAATGATAATGGGCAGTCTATAGACATGGAGCTGTAAACATCTCTGACTGCAGCTGGGACAGACTTGGCTGCCTGTGAGTGATTCACTCAGTAAAAGGAGTGAAAAGGATCCGTGCTTTCACATCAACGTCTTTCAAAACACCAGAAAAGTTTACTAGATTAGTTGCTTACAGAGCACATAGACAAAAGAAAACTTTGCAACAGAAACACAGACCCCATGTATGCTGACCTAGGTCTGTGTGCAGCGATATTGTTTCTATTTTCTTTGTTTACTTATCTTTGATTTGCATATTTATAAAACATATGCATGGGCATTTCTGATTTGAGTGTTCAGTGGTCAGCACACATGACTGCATGTGAATGTAAGCGCTTGTCCATGTCATTTTATTTTCAATTACACCTATATAGTGGGGTGTAAGTCCCGGTCTTATAATGAACTGGCATGCAGTGTGTAGGAAGCAAGTAGATCAAGGACAAATGATATTCACACACACACACGCCGACAAACAGCGAAGTAAACAGATTCAAAAATCACATACATGCAGCAGACGGAACCAATAGCCATAGAATAACTCACACACACACTACAAACTTAAAAAATAATACCACTATGACACAAACACACACACGCACATAGTCTCTATCTCTTTTCTTTCTGTCTCACACCAGTATATACAATCACACACCCTGTGTCAGCGACCCCTCTGCGCGCGTGTGTGGGGGTGGGTGCGCGTGTGTGTGTCTCTCTCTCTTTATGAAATCACAGAGGGTCTGACCGCCTCATAGTAATTATGCTAATTGCCTGGATGCCCTTGCCTTTATTTATGCGGGGCTGGTAAGATAAATAAGAGGAAATTGCTTTGGATCTAACTGTATTCATTTCAGCATGCTAACTAGAACACTAATGCTGCTCTCACTGTTTGCGAGGGTGTGTATGTGTGTAACAAGGAAGCAAGTGAGCTGGGGTGGAGGGGGTCTTTTGTTCACAGATTTGTTTACCTTTTAGAAATTCAGCAGGTAATTGCAATTTTGATTCTATATTTCCTTTCTGTGTGTGTCGGGGCAGAGTGCTTTGATGCGTTTTGTCTGTCTGACAGCAGCTTGGCAGGTTAGCAGAGCCGTCAGAGGATCTGTTTTCTGCAGCCGCTCCCATTTCCTTCTGTTTATATTGTTCTTCTAATTTGACCGATCATTTACCACTTCATTCTCAGCGAGAGATATTTCAAAACTATAGAAACAATTCCAAGAAAACAAAGACATATTAGACATCACTTTTGGTTTAAATACTTTAAAGCTGCAAAGAAATATTTCAGCATTCAGTCAAATCTTAGTTAATGTTTTGATTGCATCAAATGGTCAAAATCTAAAATAATAGATTTTGAGCATATGACACAGTCTCCTTTGTAAATACTAATATATAATATCAACTGACAAATCATCTTCTTTTTTAAGTCAAAAATAGCTTCTGTGTTTTTTTTTTCCTGAAAAATGTAACAGTATAAAAATAATAATAATAAAAAAAAAACAATTATGATTTTAAGTGCCAATCCATCACAGTTAAACAGCATAAGTAGAGGCTGGAGTTATTGAACTGCAGTGGACTCAAATTTCTGTGTTTTCCTTCTTCATGAATGCTATTTTAATGATAGTTGTACTATTATTTTTGGTAGTGGTAGTAGTAGTCACATGCTTAGTTTGTAGCTAAGCATAAATGTATGAAAGCAACAGCTTGTCTTCAGTCAGAGGCCTCAACAGAGTTGCTGTAATAAAGACTGTTAGAGGAGATCCTTCCTGCCAACAGTCATCAGACTCTAGAAGAAACCAGGATATTATGCAGAAATTAGCATTTAGTTTCTTTATATGGTTAGTACAGCATTTTAATTATGCTGAATTGAATCCAGACTCCTGATATGGGGGCCAGCTGTTTGTGACATAAAAAACTCATGTCAAATATTTTCAAGTGTTATTTTACTTTTATTGTGAAATGCATGCTACCACGCATAGTGAATGTGATGAACCCTAAATGAAGTTCATCTCAATATTCTCTCTCTTTTTAAAAGCCATTCAAAGAGAAGGAGAGGTTTTGTGAGGTTCAACAGGCAAATGTTATGAAAATCCTTCTCAGCTGAACATTATTCATGTTTCATAAAACCAGTACAAGTTATAGTTTAATGGTGTACCTTTATGAATCCAGAGTTTTTCAAAAATCTTATGTATTCATTTTTCATCTGTTTATTTTTTCTTCTACCATATTTGATTTTGAACTGGACAGAACTGCACATTTTAAATGCTATTTTATGTGGAAAATGATGGAAGTAATTTATAATGGTTAATTTTTTTACACCACAAAAAATGGCATTTCCAGAGGGAGGGGTGGACATGTGTATACAGCCTTACATAAGTAAAAGATATATGTTGCAATGCATCTAGAAATCCATGCCATCATCCTCTGACATGTTCATGCACATCAAGAAATGCAGAAGCATAAATTCTATCTTTGTCAGGACTGGAGCAATGAGACAACAGTTTAATTCTGTCTTTTTCACAATTATCTACTAACTACCAAACCACAGCCCTTTAGGGGCGTCTGACTGGCTGAGCAGCGTTTTAGCAAACATAGCTCACTGCAAGACCGACAACCAAACAGTTTCTCTACGATCCAAGTATCCCAGGTTTAGAAGAATTGGAGAACAGAGAGAGTTTTCAGCAGAACCGGCGCTCAGGTTGTAGTGGAATTCTGCATCACATCAGAGAACAGACAGGAAAT
>CAEGAG010045476.1:0-23956 GCA_903067065.1 Brachyrhaphis terrabensis
TCAGGGGTCAAACCAAAATTGACCCCTGATCATATTTTTTAAGAGTCAACTGACCCAAAGACAGATAAGTAATGAATACAATAAAGACAATAAAATATATTAACTAAATGATATTTGAGGAGTTTGACTGTTATCATAATTTGATCATTACTAAAGGTACAGACAAAAATAAATTGATGAAATAAACTGCTATGTGAGAAAATAACTATTTACAGACATGGAATAAAGTATGAAGGGACATAATGGGAGTATGAATTAGCAAACAGTTGAATTTGCTGTAAAATGCAAATGTATTTCTTCTGTAAAATGACTGCTCAAGAGTAAGAACTTAAAGTCCTTCTCCAAAATAACTGATGAGCAGAACTGTCGGTGAGTTTGATCAATATCAGTATCAGTGAGTCAACTTGTGCTCCAGTGTACCACACTAAAAGTGCTTAGCAGAAATTTTAGAGAAACCAAAGTTCAACAAAGCCTTTTCATTCACACATGTTCCTTTTCTGACCATGTTCTCGTGATGAACTGGTGCTAGAGTCGGTTCAAAGCTGGTTCAACATTGGAGAGCTTCATTGAACTGGTTTTGCATTTCTAATTTGATCCAGCCATGCCATTACATCAGTGTAAATGTCTGTTCCAGCACATCCTGTGAACCCTCCTCTTGTGTATTCTAAAGTTTCTGCAGAGCACTGCAGTGCAGGGAGACTTTTTTACCTTCACACATTATAGCATTTGCTTGATTTTGCCTGCAGTCCCATGTCTCAATATCCTCAGTCTGGATTTATAAAAAGATCTCTGCACAGCAACTAAGTATTTGGAATGCTGCAGTGTACAAGGTTTCTTGGCCAAAATTCAAAAGTTTATTGTCATACAACGAGGAAATTCAGGTGGAAAATTGGGAGAAATTAAACAAATATTACAAATATATTCAATAGTTGCATCTGATGTGGTTGAGAAATCACCCTGAATACCTATTGGCCACAATGATTCACTGAAAAATACATACACAGCAAGGGACTACGCCAAAAACCTCAGAAAAAAGATCACTGCCTAACACAAACAGGGAAAAAATTGCTGTATCATTAGGGATAAAGTTCTTAATGATATAGCTGGAAGCACAGTTTTTATATTTAAAAGTTAAGGAAATATTTACTATATCACGTGGTTGTAAGAGGAAGAAGAAGTTCTCAACAGCTGCCACCAGACTTCTGAGGAGGCATGTGGTCAGAAAGTCGACTGACAGCAAAAGACACACAGCAAGTTCTGATGGCAGCAGCCAAGGAATAAACTTAATGACAAACACCAAGACAAAGTCTGCTTTCTTTTGATCACAACTAAAAAATAAAAAGAGGTTTAAACATTCTGATACGTAGAATAATTATAAATCAAAAAACAATTTAGGCCCACAAATCAGTGGCATGTCTGAAACAGGAAGAGGGACGTATGCTGTAAAAAAACAAAACATATGGTGAAGCACGTGGTTCAGCGATGCTCTATGGCTTCTTCAGTTCCTCTGGCACTGTAAACCTGCAGCACATGCAGGAAAATTGTGATTCAATCAAATGAGGAAATCCAGTGAGAAAAATCCAAGCTTTCTATGAAGAAGGCATTGGATAGTCCCAAGAAGACATCAAAGTCAAGCAAGGTTTGGTTTTAGAAGACGATGTTCTGGGGGATAGTACCACAGTTATTATAGTTCCTTTACTTAAATGTCACTGAAAAACTTTGAAGAGGTTAAAGGAAAAGCAAACTACGGTCTTTGTCAAAGAATGTTTGACTAGGATTTCTCAGGAAGACTGCAAAGTGCTGGTGTGTAGCTTTACTACTTAATATGTTTGTCATGAAGGAGTTGAATAATTTTGCGTGTTAAACAAGCCAATATTAGTTGTGTTAAGCCATTTAAATTGCTTTCATTGGATTTATTTCTTGTACAGCTGCTACTTTAAATATCTTGCCAATAAGCCCATCTGCAGTCAGGCTAATTTTTAAATGAAACTTCATTTGTATGGGAGAATTTGACTCACTGCTTTAAGCAGCATTGAGCCACGTTTTACAATTTAACGGAAATAATTGACAAATGCACCTGCAATATTCAGTTTAAAATTGCATAAGTCATTTACCAGTCGACTATTATTAAACATTTAACAAAAACAGACAATTGAGAAGAGCAATAACCCTTTACTTTTATACCTATAGTAAAGATCAGTTCATGAAAGTTCTTCCTTGGGCGAACTGGAATTAAAGATGCGGCCAGATGACTGTATCAGACAGAACTGGTTTTAAGATGGGAACAAACAACCCAGCACTGAAAACATCTCTGCACCATCAACCAAATCTGTTGACTGTGCCGTTCCGGTAATCCTGGTTGCCACTCTTCAGAGAAACCTCCTGAGTTTAAAAATGTGTACCAATGGTGTCTGATCTATTCATTATGTAACATTTAATTACAGACCATCACATGCTGCTCAGTTAACCATGTGACTCTTCATAATTATCTTAGGAGGTTAAACGTGATAGAAGAGTGTGAGGCTACAAACTGACTTTCATACCATGTTTCCTGTGCATGAATCAAGACATCTGCTTCTACACACTTAGTTCTGGTCACACAAAAGTTTGAATATTGCTATACTTTATTAACAAAGCCAGTCTCATGGTAGCATTCAATAAAAATACTTAAAAACTTTGCTGATGAATCAAGATTTAAAGACATTTTCCAATTCAAAAGGAAACACTCATCTCTTAACTGTTCATTTAATCTACAATCACGCTTTGTCTGGGTCAAATTGAATCCAGCCGTCAGAACTTCGAGTGCTGTGACAGTTCAGCGTAACAAGAAGACAAGAACAGAGAGGATGCACAGAAAAAAGAACGGTCTTTTTGTATTCTACAGTGGAGACTCATTGTGTAAGAGTCAAGCTCACTGCTGCAGAGGATATCATGCGCATTTCTCTCGTTCTCGAAGGCAACATCATCAAAGCACAGCATTCATACTCTTTTCTGTATGCATATGAAGAATGTGAGTTTTTATAAACACTTCTAACATCAATCCATCCATACATTTTTGACTTCCTAATAAGTCTTGAAAATCTCACAGAAATCCTGTCACAAACTGCTTCTGTTTTATGGTGGCAATTTCCCTAGAAATGTGGCTGCATGACTAGTCTCCTTTAACTAGAGTCAGTTCACCATGGTAACCTTTAAGGATACCCAGGATGTCATTGTTTAGCATCAAAAGGGCTTCACAGACAAGAGCAAGATTGCACCCTAATCCACTACTTGTTCACTCAAACAACTACAAGGAGAGCTGTACAACTGCTGTGAAGAAAGATTCAAGATACCAAATAAAATCCAGAAAGAGTCAAAAACCGGTTCCTGCAGAGGATTCGGCTAACGACTGTTACCAGCGCAGAGCTTGTTCAAGAATGGCAGCAGATAAAGTGAGAGCATTTCTGTACACAGGTCTTTCTAAGACAACTGTGAAGGACAGACTGACATTCTTTCTGCTTTTCTATGAACTTTTGCTGCTTTTTCACTTTTTCATTTTTAGTCCAGTACTAGAGCATTTTTTTGAATCACTCTGGCAGCAGGGAACCATTGATGCACATACAGTAACTTGACAAAGAACCAATTTTTTAAATGTCTTTAGCCACTTTGTGACTGGTTGAAAATAAATGAAAAAAGCATTTAAAACTACTTGGTCATACGTAATGAAATTCTGATTGTTGGACTCCATGTGTAAAATTAAGAAATAAGGAGGGAATTCATGTGTTTAACAAGTTCAAGAAATAAAGCAACTGTTACAGTTTTGTAACAGATGTTTTAGGTTTGAATCTAATACTCTAACTTGATTACAGAACTACACTAACAGAAATCCCAGGAGGTGAATGTTCTTTCTGCTCCTCAGACACCGGTGAACAGCCCTGAACTCCGTGCAATCTGCAAATGCACAAGCACGACTCCCAAACATTTGCCTTGACATCTGAGCTTAATTGTGAGTTCTCTGCCAGTCTCAACACCACACTGTGCCAAACTTACAGCATTAACTGTTGGGCTCAGTCCAAAAATAGGACCACTTAGTCAGCCATGACAGATGTAGAGAAATAACCAACTTCTCGCTGAAAGCTACTAAAAAAAAAGTGAACTAAATCTATTCAGATTAAAAAGCCTGTAGGAGACTTTAACATTTTCATTAAGTTAAAGTTGCTCATATTTCTTTCGAGGGTGCCAATAGGAAGAGAAAAAAATCAATTTTGATTAGAAAATCACTTGCTAAGCGTTCAGAAACACTAACCGCAAGAAGAATCAGCCAGGAACGCAAACACTGATTTATCAATTTGTCTCTAAGGACTGTGGGTAATACGGCAGACTCTGCATGCATGCAGTAAAATCCTACACCGCTAACTTATAAATCCTCTTGTTATCTTGCCATAGCAGCCATACTTGCTGGGTCCTCCCCAGAGCTCTTCCGCTCCCCCCTCCCTCTGCATTAGCTGGCACGGACCGCAACAGATTGACTCAGTCCGACAACAGCTGCCAGAACGCCGCGAGCCTCGTCCTCCAGACACTGACGGATTGTGGGAGGCAGCCAGGGTGATTAGCCCCTGACGTGGGAAAATTATTGCAGCGTACCACCCCAAAAGCAACCGCACCTGAGCATACCCATCAAGCATTCACTTTAAAATCATGTAAAGCACTCTTAAAGAAGAAAAGGTACAATTACTAGGGGATGCAATCAAATCAGTTCAATATATTGTTCTTAATTTGAACCTAAAAGTCATCAGAAGCAAATCTTATTAATCTCAATGCTAGAAAGCAGACAAAGTCACTATCTGCTTATGAGGACAAAGCTAAAACTATCTCTTTTTATTCTACAGCAGTTTTCCTGTTCTCAAACAAGAACAAGCTGCGCTTGACAGAAATTTCACTCATGCCATTGATTTCTCTCCATCTTCTGGTGAAAGACTGAACTAAACGACCTCCGATTATTCAATAAACATCTGGAACAAAACGTAACTTCTCCAGACAGAAACCAAGGTCGGCTAGAACGCTTCAATTCGCCGATAGATTTAAAACCCTTTCAAAAGCACAGAGCAATTAATTTCCCCATCTTCCACGTTTCTGCCTTTTCGTTCTGTATTTTAGCTGACTAAAACCATGAATCTGGGTTGCATTACGTCTCCAAAACCTTTAAAAGCCACTAATGAAACAGGCTTTCTGGGGATGCTGATGCTACTTCAAAGCAACAGACAATCCTGTCAGGGAAGCATTAAGAACCCATTCATGTGTCACACCGTCTTCTTTTGCTTTCAGTGCTGTTTTTCTTAAAAGCAGCTTTGCCTTTAGGTCTGCATGAACTCGTTGCTTCTTAGAGGATGAGCAGAAAGAAAAATCTGTTCTAGGCGAGTCGTGTTTCTGTTTACTAAGAACAAGCTTAGAAATACCACAAAGGGGGAAGTAAAAACACAATAAATCTACAAGATAAAAACGCGATGCTTGAGGGCATTACTTTTTTCCCAGACACATGGTAGCAGCTCCTAAACTGAACTATTTCTGCAGTCCTTCTTTATGGAAAGGAAAACTGCAGTGTTGTGTCTATATGTTCAGTAAAAAGCTGCAACAACGACACTTTTAAATGAAGGATACAGACTGATAACACAGAGTAGAACTATCTGCATGTCAGTGCAGCTTTCATGAATGTTGTGTCATCACAGACAAATGTCTAACCATGAATTATGCTGAATTATCACAGCACAAAATAATCAAACCCCTTCAGGAGAAAAGCAAAAACATTTGAAACCAGATAACAGGCATTTAATACATCTTCCAGCAGTAATTTTTTTTTTTTTATCACCGATTAGACTGCAAATATGATCTGCACTGGATCACAGGGCAACCAAAACAACGTTCAACTGACTTTTTCAGGAAAATATCTGAGCATCAACAACCTTCTACCTTCATATTTTGTTTGTCTTGTGTGACTTCTCTGTGCTGGTAAACCAGCCCCACATTATGATGCTACCATCACCGTGTCTGACAGATAAGCCTAATCTTGGTTTCTCCAAATGTATTTGTGGTCAAGCAGTTCAAACTTTGTCTCGATTAACCAGAAAACTTTTCTCCATACAAGATTTGCCTTGTCCATGCAAGCAGCTGCAAATTTACAGATTAAATCCATCAGTTCTAGAGCAGATTCCTATTCCTTGGTAGAAAAGAACAATTCAAGGAAACTAGAAGGTTAACGAGATAATCAGAATCATGCAACTGTGGAAGACCATTTCTCTAAACAACATTAATCCAGGTGAGCTAATAGCCTAAGTGTAAATTTGACCCTGACTACAGATCTGGCCACGTCTGATTTAAAGAAAAAAAACAATACACATCAAACTTGAATGCTACACTCTCATGTAAAAATCATCAATTAAACTGTCTACTGTATGAAAATTTAAAAATAAAATGACTTAAACAGATTATTAACAATCCAAAATTTACATGGCATTCATTCTCACAATGAGCTCAAGTCCAACTTTTCATCAGAACTGCAAAAGCATCCAGCTAACTGGATTTTTCCCCTCAGCCAGACTGAAGACATTTTGGCTCTTGACAGCAGAAAGGACAAGCACAGGTGTAACTAATAATATTAATGAAGGGTTTCAGCGAGCCACAGCAGAAATCTGGAAGTGGGAACACCTACGCAGAGTTTTAAAAAATTTTAATGTCTGCTTAGAAATGGAAGATTTGAAGCAGAATAGGATGGATGTAGTAGCATCTTCATTTAAAAATTATTATAGGACAGAAAGAGACCAATACAGTAAATGTTTATATCAAAATTTTCTGAGCTTAAATGATAGAGGTGAATGAGAATATATTATTATTGGAATATTTTAAACAAGTGAAGTTTCTCACAATAAACTACTTTAATAAAATAACAGAAAGTTCATTCCAAGTGGTCCAATTACAGTAGCTTAAATAACACTCTGCTGCTGCCACGTGTTTCTAGCAAAAGAAACATTAATACACAAAGGGAACTTTCTTGATAAAATAAATAAATAAATCCAATCACGAGTTGTGTTTAATTCAGTCATGTGTCTCACACACCCACATTTTGCACAAACAAGATAGTTTAAAGGAAATAATTTTTCATAAAGCATACAAGTTCCAATTCAAAAAACATTTCATTTAACCCAAAGGGAAATTAAATAATGTCTCTCAATCCAAAAAATTATGAAAAACAGTCTACAAAAAGAACAGATCAGAACTAAGTTACTTCAACATGCAGCAACCAGGAACTGCACAATTCCAGAACAGCATCTTACACAAACTATTGACTATGCAGAATTATACAGGATTCAAAAAACCAATCCCTAGCATAGCCTGTACATGTCATAAGGTTAATATTTGACTTTCTTACTTCCAAGCATATCTATAGACAGGGCTCAGTGGTAGAGAGCACTTTGAATGGCTCAATAATAAAATGTAAAGATACTTCTACAAACAAAAAATAACAAAAAAAAAACTCTAGTGAGGCTCTAGTTTGAGGGTGCCTGAGATCAACTGACCTTGCAGCGAGCAAACAACTCTGACCAAACAGCGCAGACCAAGATAACCGTTGAACGAATTCGCTCTTTACTCAGACTGTGTATAACAACACCTGGCCTCCAACTGCTCTGTGATAAATAGATATTCTCTGTGCTGGAAAAAAAATATTTCTGGACAGTTTGAGCTGCATTTCTTTATTTCCACCATGCAAATGACATGAACAATATCAGGTGATATCCAGACATTGGGCTGCTATGCGACTGATGGGTTAGAAAAAAAAGGGTCTGTAACAAATGGAGTCAATTTGCAATAACAAAAAATAAATTTCCGTAACAAGATAAGCCATTACAGAAAAATTGTGAATATTCAATTAAAGCGTCTGGAATACTTGTCACATTACAACCGCAGGAGTGCAAAACTCAATCTATTCTAGTGGGATTTCAATGTCACTGACACAAAGCAGTTCATAATTTAGAAAGGGAAAGAAAATATGGTCTTTACCAACTAACAAAACAAAAGTTAATGGGAAATCTAATTATGGCAAATAAGTTAACGGAATAACTTAGAACTTGCAAAAAAAAAATGCAGACTTGACAGTGTACTATAACCCTGTTTTTATTTCCTTTAACAACTGATTTAATTTGTAGTGTCAATAAAGTCAGCTAAAAGAGCCTATTTCACCATTATGCATGTTATGTCAGTTACGGCATACTGGAGCGTTAAATGGGTAGATATGGGGAATATGGGGTTATGGTCAAGTATGAGTTATTGTAGAAAGGATAAATGTTGAAAGCTGCAGCCTGGATATACATTAGGCAGCAGACCGCATCTCTGTGCAGCAGCAGCTACACCGGCTGGTTGACGTGTGCTTCTACTGAAATCAGAGCGAAACATTCCTGCAGCTGCTACAGAAACCCTCTTCATAACCCCCCCTTTGACTCAAACCAGTAACATAACCAGCACCTCGAGAAGAAAGACGTCAAAACAGCATTGTATTACCCTCCTGAAGATAAAAGGAGGTGTTCATACACAAACCGCCTCATCTGGCCGAACAGCTAGCCAGTGTTAGCCAGCAGTGGTCACAACAAAATATATTAACTCTGTCCTGCGATACAAGATCAACATTAGCTTCAAAGGCTACTCACCTCCAGGAGAAAGTGCGTCCTGGAAATGGAGGCTAATTCCTCCCCGAAGCGGACGGAGAGATAGTGAGAAGTGTGACAGTGTTAAATCTGAGTGGCTACGGTCCCCGGCCAGCCTGGCGGCGTTGCTGCGTTTCCATCTCACAGCTCCATTAAAAGCTGCATTGTTGGAGCGACGGCTGCACAAACATCACTGACTGCACGCAGTGAGGCATTCTGGGAAACGAGGTAGAGCAGCGCCATTAAAGGCTGCGGTAGAAAGGTGGAGAAACTGCGCCCCCTGGTGTTCGGTCTGTTCCACTTTTATGGCGCATTGTAGACCAGGAGTCTGCAATCTGCGCCTCCTGGGCTTCCATAATAACTTTAACTAAAGTAATAAACTGTAGAATGTTTAAAATAAAAAAGCTAGTCCAGTGCAGATGGTACCAGACAGAAGAAATTTGGCTAAAATAACAATGACAATGTTTCTATAATATGAATGAATAATGTGATGATGTTGAACTGACAGACTGCTGCATCCCAGGTGCACAAAGAAGCTGTTAAACTCTATGACCTTTATTTCTCCTAACAAACTCAAGCTCAATTACATTCTGGCTGTTATTTGCACAGTTTGCATTAATTTGATGTAATTGTTAAGAAAAGTCTATAAAATGTGTGAAATGTGTGATTTTCCCTATTTCTTATCTTAATCATTAATGCCATATTAGATTGATGTCATTAACAATTAAATTAAAAACCGTAAACCAAATCTATTTTCCGTTATTCTTCACATAAGGAGAGAATAAACTGGAATTTAACTTAAACTTCAATGTGCAAAAGTTTATACTTTCTTTAATTCTCCTTTCTGGCGTTTTCAAAAATTTTGTGAAATCCCTTTTATGCAAATAAATTTTCGATTACTATATATGCTACTGTTAACAAGGAAAAATATATTAAAAGTAAATCCACTTTTACTCGCAATGAACTAACTTAATTTAGTAACTGTTATTGCTGATAATGGTTAGTAAGTATTTGTTATGCTGTGATAAGCATGTTTTGTGGATGTGGAGAAGGTATTTTGTGGGGACTGCTGAGGGAGTATGGAGTGTCTGGGTAGCTTTTAAAGGCTATCCAATCCTCGTATGTCCCAAGCAAGAGCTGTGCCCACATTCTCAGTGTAAAGTTGATCTTGCTCCCAGTGTGAGTTGGACTCTGCCATGAGTGCCCCCTTGTAACCGATCATGTTTGTGGTGTTCACTGACAAGATCTTAAGGTATAGGGAAGGGTGGGTGACTGGTTTGGCAACCTCAGGATCTCATATTTGCTGTTTGCTGATGATGTGTTCAGGTGGCTTCTTTAGGCCAGGACCTTTTGTACACACTGGAGCAGTTTTCAGTAGAGTCAGCTCCTCTAAGTCTGAGGGCATGATTCTTGACTTGAAAAAGGTGGGCTGCTCCCTCTAGACTCAGGGTCAACCTTTGCCTGAGTTTAATCTTGGTGTATTTATTAGTGATGGTAGGAAGGAAAAGTACATGGACATATGGATTGGGGCTTTATCTGCATTAATGCGGTTTCTGCTCCAGTCTATTGTGGAGAAAGAGCTGAGCCAAAAAGTAAAGCTCTCAGTTTAGAGCTCGGCCTAGATTCAGACCCTCCCCTATGTTCTTATGATATGAATCCTGACTGGAAGAATCCCAGGTACACGTGGCTGAAATAGACTTCCTCCATTAAGGAGCTCTGTCATACTGGGAGAGCTCAAAGTGAAGTCGCTGCTCCTTGGCACCAAAAAGGAGTCAGCTGAAGTGGTGGAATAACAATAAGAACATATATTTTAATCAATAAATAAACAAAACTAAATAAATTATACCTATGATACATTATTATTAGCCTGTTGGTTAATTTCAAAATTTTGGCGTGAGCTTCAGTCCTCCTCCGAGCTTCCGTCCTGTTGGTGGCAGTAATGAGTTATCTAAAACTCAGACGTACCAATCCAGTTGTAGCAGAAACAGTCTCAGTGTGGAGCGCATGGAGAGTGAACACATGTCTGCTTTTGCTTTGTATCAGACTTTGCAGTCAGAACTGCCTCCTCCGACTAAGAAACCCTGCCAGCGGGTACAGGTGTGTGTGTGTACAGGCTTCATTAATACCCGACGGGAATGTCTATATATGTATGGCTTAGTAGCGGTAGGAACACATCACTGATATTCGTGTTTCTTCGCATCGTGTGCATCGTCATTGTGTGGCACTTTAAATTAACCTCTTTTTCTTCTAATTAGGTGGAAGTAAAAAGGAAAAAGAAAAAAGTAAATGGGTCTGCAGCTACTATTGTCAAGCAAACTCGGGCCAAGAGGAGGAAGATCCGCCATAAACTCGTGAAGGCAGCAAATAAAGAGGAGAGTAAGAAAACTGGACCAGATGACACTGTAAGCATCTGCTCAGGGTTTGACTGTAAATCAGTGTTGTTGAGTGTGTGTGTTGACCAGATTCAGCCTTTGTGTTTGTTAAAGCAGCATCAGAAGGAGAAGCGTGTAACTGCAGTCTCTTTGGATGCTGTGCTCACTGAACTGACCAGAGTTAACAACAGTAAAGAGAGAGCCAGCAAATTATTCCAGTGGCTCCTCAAACCTGTTCCTGCCAAGTACTTCTTCAGGTAAAGTGTCCGTATGATGCTACATGATTTGTAAGATGCTCTGCATTTAATGGACCTTATCACAGGGGCTGCGTTTCATTGGCTGATGCCCATTCTACGTCATAGCAGGGCTACCACGTGCGTGGCCGTCTCACAAACACAAGCTAATGTACATGCATTAGTAAACACACCCTAATGTAGTGCCAGACTACATTGTGGACTAGCAGACCGGCAGAAAGTTTTCGCATCAACAATCGAAAAAGAATGGTTCTCCATTGCCAGTGGGGTATCTGTACTGGTTAAAATGTGCAACATTGTAAACAGAGTCAGAAATTTTAGCTAAGAGCATGACGGTATATTTTCTGTATAGTAAACTAAGGTTAGAAAAAGCAGTGCATGTTTTGTCTGAGGTCTAAGGGGAGCAGCTGGGTCAACATTACTATGGTGGTCCACTGTTTTATGTTTGTTTGCCCTTTCTGCTGAGTCGTTTCGCAAACACTGTTAGCAACTCAACGCTAGCAGCAGTAAGACATTTTACCGTTAGAAGACGTGGAATAACATAAACTTAAAACTAAAGAAGTATCCATGTTAGAAGTGAAAATGACCAGCTGTATAAATAAGTCTTTCGCTGAGTTTTATTAAAAAAACAAAAACAAAACAAACACCGTTAAGCTCAGCTTGTGAGCTAACATTAACCAGTTAGCACTGTGCTAATGCTAAATGAAACGGCACAGGCGGGTTCACGACTCTCCACTCATTTCTTCTACATAATATTTCAGTTATGAATTTACTTAATAAAAAAAAAAAAGTTAGGAGCCGAGTTGTTCAACTCGGACATAACTGTCTTTCTAATAAGAGAACTGTGGAATCAACCAACTGAGCGAGTAATTCCTTCGTTTGACGTTAAGCTAACACCTGTTAGCTTTTGGAGCTACCAGGCTCGCTCTACAACTCATAAAAGCTTGCAAAATGAAATGTTAGGACTGAAAATAACAACATCAATGTAGTGAAGCTTCGCATGAACTTGTCAGTTCCTCTGTCCATTGTTGTAGCTGATATTTGGTGAAATTATGCACTAATCGACGTTTTTCTGCTCATCCTGATGATGCTTCATTGTGTATAAGTCCAAGAAGGTTGAACTCTGCATTCTTTATTATGATACACTAACATTTTCTGTTGTTATTAAATAGCACATAAAGGTTGCTATTATCAGTGGATATGGGTAAATGTATGGATTTACTTGCAGCAGGTCTGCAGGAGTGTGTGTGTGTGAGAAAATGCTGTGATATGCAGTGACCTGCTGGCGCACTTGTCCCCATATTCTTTGTCAGTGCTTCCATCTGTGGAAAGCACAGTGTGTTCTGTAAAGATTTTGTTATCGTCAGCATTTATATTTTCAGCTGTTTGTCCTACAGTTTTTCCTACAAACAATCAATGGAACCTTTAGGTCTTCTTATGCTATTTAGTTGCAAATTTGCCAAATGTTGCTTAATGCTTACTGGAGAAAATGTGCTTGTGACACACACCACACAAGTAACTTGGAAAATATATAATATATCTTCTTACTTGGACTTCAAAATCTCATACAGTATGTATTTATTTTTTTTGTTTTGCCTCATTTGTTTCCTTGATGGTGATTTATATGACTTTTTCCTATATGTGAAGGGAAACATGGGAACAGAAGCCTGTCTATGTTCAGCGCAAGAATACAAATTACTACAAGGGATTGTTTTCAACAGCTGAGTTTGACCGTATATTGAGAAAGGTAATTTTCTGAAACGAAGCACAAATCCGTCGGCCATTTATACAATGATCACCTCTAACTGGTGATCAGTGAGTCAAAAACTGAAATATCTGTCTTTCTCAGTTTATAAATTATGCAAACATTTAAATCTACCGCTTTTTTTTCTGTCTGCATCAACAAACAGCATGCCTTCTGAATTTGTATATTTTTTCTAAAGGAAAATGTCCAGTATGGAGTAAACCTTGATATCACTAGCTACGTTAATGGCAAGAGGGAAACGCACAACCCACCAGGGAGAGCTCTGCCGTTCACTGTGTGGGATTTTTATGAGGTAAGAATGGAACAGTTCAGGTTTTATGCTTGTTTATGCACTGAGTGAATGTATCCCCAATAACTTTTAGGTGTCATTTTGTAGCTGCAATTTGTCTAAGGAATGCATTAAGAAATTATCATATTTTATAAGATAATATCCATGAAGAAGTTAGAGATACAAATTTACATTTTATTGAAGTTATTTTACTAAATATTTAAATGACTTGATATTTTCTCATCCGTTTTCCTGTAGAGTGGCTGCTCTGTGCGCCTCCTGAATCCTCAGGCTTTCTCCTCCACAGTGTGGAATGTACTTTCCATCCTCCAGGAGAAATTTGGTAGCATGGCAGGAGCCAATGTGTAAGTTAAAGGGAAAAAACTTGCTCGCTTCAAACTTCTTTTTTGTTTGTTTCAGTTTTAAATGCATTTTTCCTTCGACCAGATATCTGACGCCTCCGGGAACTCAGGGTTTTGCTCCACATTATGACGACATTGAAGCCTTCGTGATTCAGCTGGAAGGGAAGAAACACTGGCGAGTGTACAAGCCGAGGTAAAATTCATTAAGGTTTAAACTCCTCAAAAAGCTACAAGTTCATCTGTTCTTCTATAACAATAAAAATATATTTTTAAATTTTGTTTTTAAGAATTTAATGCTGTCTATTTTTTTCTTTAAAAAGAAACTTGCTCCTCTTACCTTGCTGAAGAAAATGATCCCCACAGCATGATACTGCCACCAGCATGTTTTATGGTGGAGAAAAGTTACATTTTACTCTGATCTGATCCAAGCATCTTCTTCTATATATTTGCATCAATAAAGGGGGTTAAATATAAAAACGTGCCACACTTTTTGGATTTTTTTTCAACTTCATAATTGTACTTTTTTTTTTTTTTTTTCTCTTTTTTTTGACACAAGAAATTTGTGAATAATATGCATTCTTTTGAAATGTCTTGATCAGTTTTTATTATACGTATATAAAGTAGAAGTAATTTGAGGCAAGAGCAGCCAACATTTTGGATTGTTGACTAAATTTCTGGTAGATATGTATTAATTATATAAATAATATTTTGGGGTAATTACAGTGGGAGAAATAACTTTTTGTTTATTTATTTTTTTACATCTTTAGGTCCGAAGATGAAGTCTTACCTGTGCTCTCAAGCCGTAAGTACCAAAAAGGTCTTGATTCTTGCAATGACATTATTTACCTCATCTGAAATGAAAACAGGGCATTTTATTCCTTTTCCAAAACCGGTTTCACAGAAAAACAAGCTAATTTTATGATAATAGAAAAAGTGAATCAACTCTTTTGACAAGCAGCACATTTGATATTGTGGCTGATGAGAATGCATCGGACATTTTGCGTTCTCCTTTCTAGCAAATTTTGACCAGGCAGAGATTGGGAAGCCCATCCTGGACATGGTGCTGGAAGCCGGGGATCTCCTCTTCTTCCCTCGAGGATTCATCCATCAGGGCAACTGTTTACCAGACGCACACTCTCTGCACATCACCATCTCCTCATACCAGAAAAACAGCTGGGGCGACCTGCTGCAGAAGGTAAATGCACTTTTGGTCCTTCAGTCAACATAGCTGGCAGGAAGCCGCATTACTGCGTTGCAACATTCGAAATATAGAATAAGTTGATATAGACGCCTTACTGCTTTGTGTGTAATACATTCTTAAATAAAAAAATAAAAGTGGTTGAGCTGTTTTATTTGATTTAATATTTTGTGATTTCATGTTTAGGTCATTCCTGCTGCATTAGAAGTGGCGATGGAGGAAGATGTGGAGTTTAGACGGGGTTTACCTTTGAACTACCTGAACTACATGGGAGTGCAAAATTCAGATAAGGTCATTATTGCTAGATTAACTCATTCTGGACTTCCTTGAAACATAATTAAGGATTTTTTAAAACAAAAATTGAATGAGTAGTTGTGAAATTTGGGAATTTCATGTAATCTATAGAGACTCAAATATAAACATACACCCCCACCATTTTCATTATTTTTTCATTTTAAACGTATCTCAGCAAGCTGCACCTTGACTGCCGTTTTTGTACCAATCGGTGCGATTCTAGAATAACACTCACGGTTTTGATTGGAAATTCTAAAGTTTACTGTAATTGGTTGGTGGATTTAAAAAAAGTTTTAGCTAATGTTAGTCTGTTTAATGATATATAAGCATTTCTTTAGCTCCACTCTAAATTCAGACTTGTGGACCAAAGTTTTGTTTTTAAAAATAATTGCAATTGTGTGCTATAATCATGCCACCTTGTAAAAAGAATGGCTCAGACAAGCTTAAAATGCCTGAATTAATTACATTTATGCTCATAACTTAATTAGCAACTTTTCACCAAAACTGCAACTCCTAGTGAGTGAAATTATTCTTGTGCAGGAGGACCCACGGAGGGCAAATTTCTTGTCTCGGGTTGAGAAGTTGATAAAGAAACTCCCGAATTTTGCCCCGGTGGACGCTGCCGTCGACCAGAAAGCAAAAGAATTCTTCCACGACTGCCTGCCTCCTGTGCTCACTCCAGGTTTGTGCTGTAATGTATGAGATTATGCATGAATGGACAGTTTGAGGTTCCAATAATTGATCTCATCACTCTCAGATGAACTGGCTACCAGCGTGCAAGGAGCACCGGCTAGGTTTGAAAATGGCGAAGTTAAGAATGTTGGTGTTCACATCACTACCCAGACCAAGATCAGGCTGCTTGGTGCAGGGTGTGCCAGGTACAACAGCAAAACTTTTTTTTTTTTCTTCATTCTTATTTAGCAAAAATACATCTTACCAATTCTTCTTTTTGTGCCAGACTATACGGCAATGGAGATGCCGTGCACCTTTGCTACACCATAGATAACTCCAGAGTTTACCATAAAGAGGAGCCCAAGAGCTTTGAAATACAAACAGAGGTATGTTTGTTTTGTGTGTCTTAATTCTTATGCTGCGCATTGTTCCGATTGCATCTACCTTATTTTATTGTTTTACTTCTTTCAGCACACAGATGCTGTTGAGTTTCTGATTCATTCGTATCCCAACTTTGTGACAGTGGGAACTTTGCCTTGTGATTCTGTTCAGGATAAGGTGGGATTCTTATGTTATTTGCAGCAATATTTACTGACAATGAATATATGAGTTATGAATTAATTGCTGATTCTTTTTTCCCAGATTGCTTTGGCTGAACTTCTTTTTGAGAAGGGCATTATCCACACTTCTGAACCTCTTCAGGCCCCACCAGCTGTTCAGTCAGAATGACCACATTGTACAATTTAATGTTTGTTATAAAATAAGATCTACACCATAATAAAATAATCTTTTTTTGAATCTGTTATTTTCATGAATGTACCTTTTCTAGATTTGTTTGATGCATAAAAAACATACTAGCAAATAAAAAGTTCTTTAGAACAGACATTTTTATTTATTTTAGTTGATACAACTCAAAATAAGGTATGCATCAGTCTCCTTCAACATTACAGCTTGTGGGCCACTCATTATTCATTCACACTTAAACCGATGGAACTTTACAAGCAGTGAAGCTTCTACTTCCAGGTCACCTCCTCACCAGGTTTCAACTCTCTGCAGGGGACAAAAGGTTCAACATTCATAAGATTGTATCAAATATGTTACGATTATCATTTGAAATACAGTTTGAATTTTCAAAATTGACTTGAGGCAAAAGTAATTACAGTGTTTACCTCTTGTACAGTGCACTCTTGTTTCTGAATGCTGTCAGCTTCTGGTCCTGTTGTTTGTCAAGGTACCATCCAATCACAAAGCCCATGGGAACCAATATGTGTGCCCAATTCACACTGGTTGGTAATGCGAATTTGACCATGGTTCCTACAACCAAAGCAGAAAAGAAGATGAGGGACTGATCTGAGATGTTGGTATATAAAAGTAATGTTTTTTTTTATTATTATTTTTATTCACATCAAATCACAAAAAATGGCACCCTAAGGCATTTTCATTCTTTATAATCACAGGACTGTGACACTGAAACAATTTTAATTTAATTCAGAAATTTTATTCCAAATTTTTCCAATTTAGCTCAGTAACAAAATATCTAAAGAAGCCAGCAAATTGCATCAAAACTTGTCTTCAATGCATCCTGAGTAAGCAACAAGGTGACAGTGGAGTGAAATATTTCCCTTTTAAGAATGAGGCAATAATTACAGATAAGCAAAAACAATGTTACATTTTTAGCAGAGTTTTTGTTCTTTAGATGAGGGGTACAATATTAACATTGAAATATAAAAGTTTACACAGGATGTTTCTATAGTGTCTTTAATTTTGCATTCTACACGTGTTATTGAAAAATAAAGATGAGTAAAAAGTTTTTGGTTTATTAATCCTACATTTTACTTCCATCATCCCTACAATACTTGTCTGTTATACCCCTGTGAATACACAAATGCTTTTAATTTTAGTTGGATCTAAATTCATCAACTCAAGATGCTGTAAATGTAAAACACAAATCGTTTCAAATATTTGAAATGTGAAAGGGAAATTCCGAGACAGTATTCTCAATGTTTTTCCCATTAAAACAACCTGAGGTCAAAGGAAGATGTTTGCAGGCTATTCTACAAATGCTTTTCTAAACCCTTCCATGAAATGCATAAAAATCCGTAAAAAGATTTCAATTTCACAGCGTTGATGAGGTTTGTTACTCCTGAAAACAAACTAGAATTAATTTAGGTCTACTTTCAAATAGTATTAAGTAAATGAGGAGCCTCTAATGATCTTTAAGTAGCTTATTTAATCAACATTTATTAGAAAACGGGTTTAAGAGGAAGCATGTTAAGTTTGTTTACGTGTTTTGACAATGACAAGCAAACTTGATTACAGATGTAGATCTATTAAAATCAACCACAAAACCCATTTAAAATGATATAGCTGCATATCAGGTTTTTTTGGTTATTTGGCCATCAAAGAAATCCAGCAAAAATGATGCGAAGCTATAGTTATTACAAATTCACCCACTGCTAACATGGCAGCTAACTGACATTAGCAACTAACGCCATATGTTAGAGATTATTTTGTTTTTTGCATGAATATCTATTACAGTGAGATAAATACGTAAGAGCGATTGAAGGCACACAATAAGGAAGAAAATGAACGGAAAGCTTTAAAATAATACCTTATGTTAACACCAAACAGCAGCCTTCAGGTCTTCCTTCTCTATGCGAAGGACATTGGACTGTACCAAGTATGGATCAAGGACGTGTTTATGCTAAACGGTACCTTTTTACAAGGATTCTGTTCGAAATTTATTTACAATAAGATACAAGTTAATACCATATTTTCTATAGAATTCATTCAATATAGTACGACGACATCCTATTTACTGTTTTCACAGATTTATTATGACTTTATTTGGTACGTTTCTTTACCCTTTCACCTATGACGTAGCAGACAAAATGGCCGCTTCAAACCCGCTAACAGAAAAGTCTTGAATTTGAAGTAATAATAAATAATAACTTTAAGGTTATTTTCTTATATTCAAAAGAAGGATATATTTATTTGATGTTATATTCTGTCGCTTTTTGATGTTTTCAGCCTTCTTTTAGTTATCTACCTAGCATGTAGCTAGCATGCTAAATAGCCGTTGCCCGGTAAACGGCTAACAATCGTTGTCAAAGCCAAACTGGACTCATGTTTGATCTTGTTAGATATATTTACGTTTTTTCTCATGCAGCTCACGTTGTATTCCATTTTGTGGAATTTTGCTTTTAAAAAACATTTTTGTTTGCCTTTGAGTGATTCTCTATAGTTAGCCTTTGTTATAGAGACTCAACATTTAAAGAAAAGTAAAGGAAAAATGACTTCCATTATCAAGCTGACAGCCGTGTCGGGGGTCCAGGAGGAATCGGCTCTTTGCTACCTGCTGCAGGTGGATGAATTTCGCTTCCTCCTGGACTGTGGATGGGACGAGAACTTCTCAATGGACATCATTGATGCCATGAAACGGTGAGTATGATTACAGATGTCAAAGTTTCATTTATGTGCTGCATTTCGGCTTTAACACAACACAAAAAGCTGTTGCATTATTTTATTTTCAGTGGGTTAGAACATTGTTCTCGTACATGTTATGTTTGATATAAAAGCTAAATCAGGAAGGTGCATCTGATCCAAAAGGCTGTTGCCAGAGTTCTGACCGATACCTGAAAATGGGTCAAATTACACCAGCCCTTAAATCACTGCTCATAAAAAGACAAGATTCAAACTCTTGTGTTCCTAAAAAAAGTCACCCTAAAAAAAAATATTTTTATAAATTGTGCTTGTGGGCCACAAAAAAATGTTTGAGATACTCACTGAGTTTGCACCCATAGTGCTTTTCAAATATATTGACTGCATCAGGTAATAAAATGGTTTTATACATTGCTGAATTCTGTTTTTTTTAAAGATGTAATCAAACCAAATTAATTCAAGTTACATTTCAATAAAATCTTATTGACTGCTAAGCTATGAAAAACTCAGAATAACTTTCAGGAGCTAAATCTAAATTGTGTGTAGAAGCCTCTAACTATTTTTTTTTTATCTCTGTATTGCATTTTTGCTGTCAGGTATGTTCACCAGGTTGATGCAGTCCTGCTGTCGCACCCTGACCCCATTCACCTGGGAGCCCTGCCCTACGCTGTGGGCAAACTGGGTCTGAACTGCACCATCTATGCCACCATTCCTGTCTACAAAATGGGTCAGATGTTCATGTACGATCTATATCAGGTACAGTACTGCAAGTTAAGGTTAAAGGTAAATAAATGTCTTATTTGCAAGAATAGAACTGATTCCTTGAATGCTCTTTTCTTGTTCTTAGTCAAGAAGCAACAGTGAAGATTTCACGCTCTTCACCCTGGATGACGTGGACAGTGCTTTTGATAAAATCCAGCAGCTGAAATACTCACAGATTGTCAATCTGAAAGGTGAGACGAAAATCAAGTGACATCCCATTTTCTATAACCTTACATAAGAAGATGATTTTTTTAAAAAGTAATTTTCTTTGTGTTACAGGAAAGGGGCATGGTTTGTCGATCACTCCTCTCCCAGCCGGACACATGATCGGAGGCACCATTTGGAAAATTGTCAAGGACGGGGAGGAGGAAATAGTTTATGCAGTGGACTTCAATCATAAGAGAGAAATGTAAACAGACACAAAAACATACTTGTGTAAGCAAGCTCTTAGGCTGTATATCAGTTGCTAAATTGCGCACTCTTCTTCTCTGTCTGTTCCAGCCACCTTAACGGCTGCACACTGGAGAGCATTAGTCGACCGTCTTTACTCATTACAGATTCCTTCAATGCTGCTTATGTACAGCCACGCCGCAAACAAAGAGACGAGCAGCTGCTTAGTGAGTAATACACACAGAAGTCTTTACAGTAAAAAAGCACCTTCAGTTCAGTAAAGATGAGACTATATAGAAAACTCTCTGTGCTTTTACTAATGGCTGTATCGTCATCCTCCTTTAATACCCACAAAGCGAACGTAATGGAGACCCTGCGTGGTAATGGTAATGTCCTTATTGCCGTGGATACGGCCGGCCGCGTGTTGGAGCTAGCGCAGCTCCTCGACCAGATTTGGAGGACGAAGGATGCTGGGCTCGGAGTTTACCCGCTAGCACTGCTCAACAACGTCAGCTACAACGTGGTGGAGTTCTCCAAGTCCCAGGTACCAATCAGTATCACACTTTCATACAACCTAATTTTGGTTTTAATGAAGTCCCAAAGACATTAAGTATTTCAGTTGTAGCACAGATATGAGCATGAATGTTGTTGTGATCAGTTTTCTTCCTTAGACCTACAACAAGTAGCTTATAACAAATAGTAATTTAAGAAATATAACAAAACATGGCTGTAAAATGAAAACTGAAGCAAAATAGCTAAACAGCCAAAAGTAAAATATCCCCAATAAAACGGTGCACACAGAAGTTAAATAAAACTATTCAGTTAAAAATATTCTTAAACTCAAATTGAAAGTTATATGCTTATTTAAAAATTGCAGAATAATAAATTGTGTCTTTTAAGATCTCAGGAAAATTCTCAGTTGAAAAGATGTGTCATCAGTTTGCTTTTAAGAACTTTCTGTCTTCCTCTGTACGTTATGGAAAGATGTTCCAGAGCTTCGCCATATGCTTTACTTATGACTATTGGAATATTTAATAAACAGCTACAAAGAGATCTGAGTATTTCTGGAAGCTGTGTCTAGTATTCTTTGTAGTATAAGTAAGATCTTCTAAGACCATTAAGAGCTTTGCAAACAAGAAAAATTTACTTTTAAGTATTGCAACTTTGTAATTGTTTTTTGCAGACAAAAGAGCAGAGCAGGGATCCAATCTGCGAGTAACAAAAGCATGGATTAACAACTCTGTTGTCTGTATTGGTTTGAGAAAAAATTGGCCTTCCTCTGGAAATGTTTTCCTAATAATAAAATCCAGTTCTGGTTAATGATTTAGTGCGTCTTGAAACTGAGGTTTGAATTAAAAATGTCTTGTTGTTGGCTGGAGTGTTTTAGGGTCTTTCCATCATCTTTATTATAAGATTTGTTTTTCTAGTTTTTTCACACTTGTGTTGTTTTTCCTTTGTTTTTTTTTTCTGTAAAAATCAAACCCATCTTTGTAGGTGGAGTGGATGAGTGACAAACTCATGAGGTGTTTTGAGGACAAAAGG
Organism: Brachyrhaphis terrabensis; assembly: GCA_903067065.1. Lineage (NCBI taxonomy): Eukaryota > Metazoa > Chordata > Actinopteri > Cyprinodontiformes > Poeciliidae > Brachyrhaphis > Brachyrhaphis terrabensis. The sequence goes on from CAEGAG010045476.1 coordinate 21,993, forward strand.
AACAATCCGTTCCAGTTCCGACACTTGAACCTTTGCCACAGTCTGGCAGACCTGGCTCGGGTACCCAACCCCAAGGTGGTGCTTTGCAGCCAACCGGACCTTGAGTCAGGCTTCTCCAGGGAGCTCTTCACCCAGTGGTGCCAAAATGCTAAAAATTCCATCATCCTTACCTACCGCACCACGCCTGGCACCCTGGCTCGCTATCTCATCGACAATCCTGGAGAAAAGATGCTGGATTTGGAGGTGAGAGAGGTTTTCATGCAGAATCTTCCCTGAAAAATGCTGCCATTTATGCCTATGCTTCAGCATCCCAGAATCATAATTAACTCTTCTCTTCACATCAGGTCAGAAAACGAGTAAAACTGGAAGGGAAGGATCTGGACGAGTATCTTGAAAAGGAGAAAATAAAGAAAGAAACAGCTAAAAAACTGGAGCAAGCCAAAGAGTAAGTTTGAATAATCTCTGAATCTTTAAAGTACGGTTACGGGTTGCTCTATTTTTTATTTTTTTTTTACATGGAATATAATTATTAAGTAAAATATTTGTGAAAGTTAATTATTGTATTTGAAGAGGGGCTAGTAAAGTCCCACAATGTATGCTTTTTGATCTATTAAAAGTACTAGAAACTCAAATATTTACCCCTGATTACAAATGAAAATATGACGTATGAGTTATAAGAAAGAACTTTAGATGGAATTAAGTTTTGTTTTTTTTGGCTTTTTCAGGGTGGATGTGGATTCGAGCGACGAGAGCGATATGGAAGACGATCTGGATCAGCCGGCTGCGGTGAAAACCAAACATCATGACCTGATGATGAAGGGCGAGGGGAGCCGCAAAGGAAGCTTCTTCAAACAGGCCAAAAAGTCATATCCCATGTTCCCGGTGCATGAGGAGAGAATCAAATGGGACGAGTATGGAGAAATCATCAGGTACTGAAGTCTGAATGCAAATCAAAGGAAGTAGAGATTATTTTTTTAATCACCAAGTACGTAACCCATTGTGTGTGTTTTTTTTTTTTTTTTTGAAAGGATTGAAGATTTTTTGGTTCCTGAACTGCAAGCCACAGAAGAAGAGAAGAGCAAACTGGAATCTGGGCTGACAAATGGCGATGAACCCATGGACCAGGATTTGTCTGTTGTTCCTACAAAATGTGTCTCAAGTGTTGAGAATTTTGAAATAAAGTGAGTTATCACTCACAAAGTGAACCACACCAGTATAATCTCCATATCTATAAAACTCTTACAATGACCCTGTGTTTTTCTTCTATGTTATAGAGCGAGGGTGACGTATATAGACTACGAAGGTCGCTCTGATGGCGACTCCATAAAGAAGATCATAAATCAGATGAAGCCCAGACAGCTTGTGATCGTTCACGGGCCACCAGAAGCAAGTCTGGACCTGGCTGAGTCCTGCAAAGCTTTCAGCAAAGACATCAAAGTTTACACACCTAAACTGCAGGAGACTGTGGACGCCACCAGCGAGACACACATCTACCAGGTCAGTCTTAGGAAAATCTGCTTTTATAGATGCCCATTGGAGAACCTTTACTGTGTTTTGTTGATAGGTTTGATAGTCTATCAGATAAAATCCACATAATGTTTGAGATTAGACTGTGACAAAAAGTAGAGGAGTTGAACTATGAGTTGTGTTTCTTCTGCTGTAAAATAAATTAATTTAAGTTGCATTTGTTGAGTCATTAACGCAATTTTTTTTGTGTAGCTGTGTAACCTTCCCAATCGCCGCAGTGTCTTTCCAAGTCTTAAATTTATGTATCTAAAATTAAGGCCTCCCTCAAAATGTCTTAACTTCATTGTAAAATATGTAAGTTTACCTTACACCGTGTCCCAAATTATTATGCAAATTGGATTTAAGTGTCATAAAGATAAAATTTTTTGTTGTGCTATTAAATTTATAGATGGTATTGTGTGTCAGGGCTCTTTGAATCACTATAATTAATTTCAGAG